>OY856411.1:152621938-152624438 GCA_963693085.1 Alisma plantago-aquatica
TTATGTGTGATGGGTGGACTAGTGGAAATAGAAGACAAATTATCAACTTTCTTGCATATTGTCGTGGATCCACAGTTTTTCTAGATTCTGTTGATGCTTCAGGTGAGGTCAGGAACCACAGATACCTAAAGAAACTAATGACGACATACATGAAGCAAATTGGGGTGGAGAATGTGGTGCATATTGTTACTGATAATGCTATTTCCTTTAATAAGGTCGGCGAGAGTTTAATGAAGAAATATCTGGTCTACTGGACACCATGTGTTGCCCACTGCATAGATCTCATTCTGAAGGACATGGGATCAATTGATTTCATCAAATTTGTTGTCATTGATGGTAGGTTGATAACGGGATTCATCTACAACCATTCTTTTCTGCTAAATGTCATGAGGCGACCTGAGTATTGTGGTGGTGATCTTATTAGAACAAGGGCAACTAGATTTGCAACAAATTTTCTTGCCTTACAATTGTTAAAGTTCAAAAAGGATGGACTTAGGAGGCTCTTCAATGGAGTGGAGTGGGCCTCCATGAAGGAGCACAACACCCCTGTTGGCAAAAGAATTGAGCAGTTGATTGCCAGCCGACCTTTTTGGGATAAGGTTACTAGAGTGCTGAAAATAATGAAACTCATTGTCAAAGTATTGAGGCTCGTAACCGACCAAAAAAAAGTATTGAGGCTCGTAGATGGTGACAAAACTGCAACAATGCCTTTCCTTTATGATGCAATGACCTCAATGGTGGACAATATCAAAGAAGCAGCTCCTAGGTCCAATGAGCAATACATAAAAATTTATGAGAATCGTTGGACAAATATGCTTTTGCATCCATTGCAGAAAGCAGGTATATGATTCTCTCAATGACTCAATTATATTCTAACTTCTAAGTTATTGGTCTAATTCATACTTGTCTACAATAAAATGTCATTCTAATTTCCTTATTTATATTTGTGACAGCTTACTATTTGAATCTGAGGTTCCAATACTCACGAACACTAGGCTTGAATGCGACTCTAATGAATGCAGTGAGAGAAGTTACTAACAAGTTCATCACCTCTCCATAAGAGCGATTTCTAGTACTGGAAGAGGTATATAACTATATGACTTAGTTACATTCTTTATTTCTCATTATTCTTTCCTTTGATTTCATCATCTTAATATTGTATATATTATTTTTGCAGTTGCGCCAGTTTCATGAAAGCACTGGATGCTTTGGCCATCCAAATGCGGTTGCTGACCGCGATGCAGGTGATCCTTGTGAGTGGTGGGTTTGGAATGGAACAGGTGCCACTCATTTAAGAAAAGTGGCTATTTGCATCCTTTCTCAAACAACATATGCAGGGGGTTGTGAAAGAAACTGGAGCACTTTCAATCTGATAAGGAACAGACTTGGTGCAAACAGGTTGAGGGATCTTGTATACGTTCATTACAACATGCGGTTGAGGGCTAGAGCAATACGTGATGCCAACTACAAGGAAGTGGATTTTGTTGTTGTCCATGATCCCATTGACACCGCATATACTTTTAATACTGAAAGACGTAGAGGGCTGGAGGATGATTCAGAAAATCCTTTAGAGGAATGGATGAATGAGATAGGCCGTCCTGTTCTTGACAGTTTAGATGGACGTCCAGATCTATGTATAGAAGAGCAATTTGATACAAATAATGATGATGATATTATTATTGATGCCCGTCTGAAAGACTTGATCCTGAAGTTGCACATGTTGATACTGATATGGAAATCAATAGAGAAGTGGAAGAACAATTAGGTAGCTCAGATTCTTCTTCTTCTACATCTGGTTCTAAATCTAAGTCTGATGATGGCGACAATGATGGTGATAATCGCAGCCAACGCTCTCCAGAATATCCTCCAGCTGTTGATCCTCAAAATGATGACCGACCTTATGTTAGTCATGATGTTACTAGGGCTGCACCTCCACAAGAATAGGAAAATCCCATGGATGAAAAAAGATTTCAAAGAAGAAAAACTCGAACTGGGAAAGATTACAACGGTGCACCTCCACCACATGCCAGTGCCACAATGCCCACAACTACAAGCCCATACCCACATTATCATAGCCAAAGTGATCATCAGTCTGATCTTGCTGATTCAATGGATAACATGAGCATATCTGACTCTCAATCTCAACAGTAATTCGGAGATATGTTATTTGGGCAGACACTTTCAGACCCATCTCAGCCCCAACATGGGTATCCTGGATATCATGTTGAACCACCACCAAGATTACAATTAGAACTTGGACTTGGTATGGGATATCACGAAGCATACTCTGTCTGTAGCCCTTATGGATGCTTTCGGGTGAACACCGAAGCATACTCTGGTGATGGAGGTCAAACATGGAGCGGTGAGCATACTACAATTTATCCTATTGCCGATTATCCATTACAACCTCAAGCTCCTCAAACATGGGCTCCTCCTGCTTCTACAGATACTCAACCTCAAGCTCCTCGAGCAAGGGCACCTCCACCTGCTTCTACTCAAC
>OY856411.1:153226938-153471938 GCA_963693085.1 Alisma plantago-aquatica
GGAATGATTGGACACCCATATCACCAAGGTGCACCTCCTTTTCTGGGAACCCATCACTAAAGAACTCTATAGTTAAGCGTGCTCAGCTTGGAGTAGTACTAGGATGGGTGACTAGTTGGGAAGTTGACCCTAGCTTGCGGGTGAGCGAGGAAAAAGAACGCAGTTAAGGCTAGTGGTGGTCTGTGGGGCCAGTCACCAAGGTACACCTCCTTTTCCGGGAGCCCATCACTAAAGAACTCCATAGTTAAGCGTGCTCAGCTTGGAGTAGTACTAGGATGGGTGACCAGTCAGGTTGTTGACCTCGACTTGCGCATGAGTGAGGAAAAAGCACGCGGTCAAGGCTAGTGGTGGTCTTTGGGGTCAGTCGTCATTCCTAAAACTCTACTAGAGCGTTGGGCAGTGGGCCCAAGCCTTACACTATTTCTATATGTTGCTTAAAGCAGCAATACCATCCACATAGCTAGGGAAATTTCTTGTCCTAGATTCTCTTTCCTATAGTTGTATCAATCGTTCTTAAAAGTAGTAGTTATAATAGCCTCCAATGCAGTATTAATCGCAATATCACATACTTTAAAAACCACATTAATAGTTGCAAAAATAAGTGCAGCAACAACAACCTTTAGTCTGGTCAGAGTAGCCCGGTTGGTAAAAGCTCAGCAAGTCTCAATGAAGGATCCGTGTTCCAATCACATCGAAGGCTCTTTGCAAACGATACTCCATACTCATTGG
Source organism: Alisma plantago-aquatica (assembly GCA_963693085.1). Lineage (NCBI taxonomy): Eukaryota > Viridiplantae > Streptophyta > Magnoliopsida > Alismatales > Alismataceae > Alisma > Alisma plantago-aquatica. The sequence goes on from OY856411.1 coordinate 153,227,668, forward strand.
GCACATGAGGGGTGTCCCCAAACCACACCCTCTCATGCCCTAAAGTTTACCGTGCTGGCGTGAGTCACAAAGTGGCTCTTCCTGGGGTGGGTTCCTCATAATAGAAATAAAAAACAACTTTAAGTAGCCACCTCTGGTAGAAGCAGATGCTTTCAACAACATCCAAAAGGTTCATCCCACTATTTACTATTTCTTCATAGTTGTTCCTATAGTTAGAATTATTTCTTCATATCAAATTATAATTAACATTCTAACTAGGTCTAGTTTGCTAAAACTATGTCTGATAAAAAAGTTATGCTAGATTTGTATAAAACTAGGCCCGCTTTAGGTCAGTTTATGACAAAATAATAGAAGCTCTATCTATTTGGATAAAGTCAAGTCTTAATGTGATTTGAAACCTAATTAGCTCAAACTTATGCTTCATTAGGGGAATATTAGGTCAAATTCTACTTCTCTTGTAGGGATCTCTCTTTTGATCAAGCATAAATGCCAACCATTTGAGAGAGAAACTAAGTCTAAACCTAAATTAAGAATCGAAATGCTAGATTGTCAATGAACACAATCTAAACCGTATACAAGAAACATAGGGACATGTTTCCATTTTTATCAAAAAACCCCAAAACAAATTCCACATCAAAGAATCCACATGTTCAACCATCACAAATATCATTCATCTCCATTAAAACCAAAAGCATATCTTATTACTCATGTGCAATTCAATTTAGGTCAAATGACATGTATGTGAAAGAAATATAATCAATATAGAACCCATCCCAAAAAGTGAGACTATAAGGAAAATGAAATTATAGACTAACTTATTATATTTACATCTTCTTTGTCATGGCCTCTCCACTAGATGTCATGATACCTAAAAACATGTGAAGCGGCCTCATAAAACTCACATAGATCCTCAAGAGTGTAAATTTCCCACTCAGCCAAGTAGCATGCATCATCAACAAGATAAGTATATCGAACTTAAAGGAAAATTTTAGATATTGAAAATCTTAATAGACAATTCTAGTATTTATTGAAACCGATTTATGAAAATATTTTTTTAAACCAATCATCATTTCATTTTATTCTTTTGAGAAAATGTTGATCAGAGTTTTTCTAAAAACGTGTCTTACAAAACTCCTTCATAGAAGCACATGCAACAAATTGGGATGCCGGTCTTTTCTAGATGGAGAAGCCTATGAATCTAAAAGCAAAATTATAAGATGTAGACGACGATAGCATATTCTTCCTATTTGTGATGTGTTGAAGGCATTCGGAATAGAGGTTGTGTCATCATCAAATACTCCAAGTTATCAAAATAAAAAGGCAAAAAGTGATGGTGATTTGCCATACAAGATGCACTGTGCTTTTGTATATTTTGTGCAGTGACACCACCAACAGATTGTCCTTCTTTAGAGTTGCTAGAAAGAACACTATTCGGGGGAGAGACTCTGGTGAGGTCAATCCATGTTTCTTGCCATATGTTTAATCAAATAACAAGATGTCAGTAGGACATTAAGAGTGGAAATTATCACGTCGTGTGCCAAGGAAGGCCACAATAGCCTCTTTTAGGACCTTTAACCCAACTCGAGAGATAAGGCCAAAAAGAGTATCATGAACTACATCATGCCAAACTTATTTATAAGTCTTGTGAGACAATCCACGACATGATCACCGAAAACATTGAGGTATGCAGTGTTGAAAAGTGGGCAACGCTCATCACTTGGGTACAATGGAATCATGAGTTGATAACAAAGGATTGGTCGACACTCAATAGGTGATATGAAAAAACCAAGACCATCAATCATAACAAAAAGTAAGAAGTCTTGTGGATAACCAGCTTGAAGTGAAGCAAGGATAGCTAATTATCATTGGGAGAGGCCACTTGTAATGAATTATGGGACCATAATTCTATAGTAACGACCTTACAAAATAGACTGAGAGAGACCACTTGCAGTGAAAATAATCTAATTGATCGTAAAGGCATTCATTTAGTCAAATACTAACCTTTTTAACCATAATAGAGAGCATATCTATTAACATATTGGAAAATACTAATTATTTTAGAGTTATGATCCTATTGTAGAGATAACAACTCAAGATATAAACATTTAGATTCAAGACATAATAATAACACCATAATTGTGACATCCCACTAGTAGGACTAGGAACACATCTCATAATCCTAAAGCTAAAGTGCACGTAAGACATATCCACCAAATATAATTGTTCAGATAACAAATAAATCCAAATCCAAACATGAGTGATATCAAATCCCTCTTAAACTAGATGTTAAAGAGTATGATCAGATTCCATTCTAGATAGATACTAATAAGGCAACAATTTTTCTTTAACACAACAATAATGGATTTCCACAAATAAGAAACATATTCAAGAACAATAGATTTATTTAGAAGTTAAGCAATATATCAATCATTCATCTTATATTCTACATAGCTTGTCATCTTTTATTCATTTTTCCTAACTATTTGGCTCATACGTCACCAAGTAGAAGTCCCCATGTGTGACACCAAGTAGAAGTCACCATGTGTGATTATCATGTCAATGACTCACCATGATTATCTTAGGATTTAGTCGCCCACCCCATAATATATACAATAGACCCTGGTCCACTGTAAGGTTGCCTAAAGAACTTAGGTCCTCATATCGCATACACAATATAGGAACAAACATAAGATAATATCACTTATCAGCACATTTCTCATGTTTCACAATTTACATTTCATTTGAGTCTATTCCTTATGGTCATAGACATTCACAATAGAGGAATTAGGTTTAGAATCCTACCATGCAACTTACTTTTAAATCCTAGTGGTCTAACCTTTAAGTTCTTGATCTACACTCTAATTACTACAAGGGGATCTATTTCATTTCCCTGGTATGGACCTTAAAGGAATCTCACAATGTTTGGGGCATCTAACTAGACACATTCATCATTTCACTTGTTCCTCAATCCTCTTGTCTTAAAGAGAATTTAATTTTCATTTATCACACAACTAGAATGACCTGAATCACATTAGGGTTAAGAAGAAAGACAATGGTCATAACCAGATGCATAACAAACTATGATTTATAAGATACTTGTTTCTTTCTAGTGCTCACATCATTTCATATGATTTATCACCAGTAGGCTATCAACCTCATATTCTCATTCTCATGTGTTCACCCTTATCAGGGTTTCTCAAATACAATTCACTATATACCATTTAAATATATCACATTTCCCATCATTTCACTCCATCTCAGACTTCTTCATATATTCATTTACAGTGATATTAGGACCTACAATAAGATCAAGGTATAAATATCTATTATAATGCATTTATCCAAATCATGTTTATCTTATAGCAAATGGATTACCAACTTATATTTTTATCATAAATTAAGCAATATCAAACATGAACAATAATATCACATAATTAATATTTCATACTAAATTCTTATCATTTTAGGTCCACACCTAGGGCTTACTCTCTTACTATTAAGTCAATCTATATTCAATCATCTACATTCATCAATCCTTCATTCTTTATTAGTATTGTTTTACTCATCATATTAGGGTTAGGGTTATTAGATCCACCAAGATAACTACTTAGTTCCCTTCATTTTAGATTTATTAATCTTAACTTCTTTCATGTCAGTTCACTACCATTCTTGAAATAAACTACTCTTAATTTACTTAATGCACAATTTTCTATCACGTTCAAACCCTTCATAATCAGATTTCAGGGTACTCAATTCAATTTAGGTCACCAGAGAAATGTTTAAATAAAAAACATAAAAATTTTTGAATACTCATTTCATTAATATTTTATCCATTCCATACATCACAATTCAACTCATCCTTATGTGTCCCTTCTTTGCATTTAGATACATGTACCATGTCATTTGAATTCTAATTGCATTCTAGTAGTTAAAAACAATCCTTTCACTCCTTTCCAGATTACTCACTTGGGGAAGTAGAATGGATCAGGCTTACTTCTTCTTAAACCTTAATCTCTAATCATCTTCTCAATTCATTATTATGTAACTTGTAGAAAAGACTAGCATTTATGTAGGATTTACTCATTATTCCTTAAATTATACTATAAATAGATGCATTCGACATAGACCATTTTAATAAGGCATCTTACCTTAATTTGAAGTAATAATTGTTTATAATTGAACATTTCTTTGCATTGACAAAATTATATATATGTATGAGCTTTACCTCTCATACTCATCCCAAACCTAATTTCAGAATTTCCAAGAAATCTTCTTAGTTCAATACATCTTAATTCATCCTTATAAGCACCCTATTATTGATAACTACATAAGTAAGCAAAGGGGTTCATTAGGGCTATTCATGACACATGGAAAATCTAGTTTTCATTCATACACAACCCATCCATTTTCCATGAATGTTCATCAATTTGTTGCCTCATTCAAGTCAATCCCTTAACATTAACCCTAAAAGGGGAATGCCTTCATTTATAATCCTCATAATGCTCCTCTAGTATATTTTATATCCAATTTCACAAATATCAAACAATACAATTGAGTAACTCATGATTATTCATTTCAAATATTATTCTATGCATGTCCACTCAATTTTCAAGTAAATCATTCATTAGGTTGATTTTAAGCAATGTTAGTATAAATAATGTTGTTCTTTTCCCATCAGATTTTCCATAGAACTTGAATTTATAGATTAGGAACTAAACAAGTACAAATCAGTAACAATATACATAAATCAGTACCATCAAATTCCCCTAGAGTTTTCTCATTTGATTAAGACCAGTCACTTAAAAATACAAGTAATGATTCCATTAATGACCAAATAGAATTAAGCTTTCAAAATATTTGAATATATAAAAAATGATCTGGCCGCTCACCTTAGGTGTCAAACACCTAAACAATGTAGTCTAAGAACTGATCTCTTGGAATCCCTATCAAACTTTGAGCAATCAGTCATTTTCTTCCTCCTTCCATCTCAGAAACCCTAGAAATGGAGATTACAGAAAAAGAAATAGAAAATAGGGCGATTTGATATATTTCTGATCCAAATAAAAGAAGTGATGGATTTTAGACATATGATAGAATATTAATCAATAAGTCTATCTAGGGTTGACAAGCATGCATAATTTTGCAATCTTTTGGAAGTTGAAATGCCTAATCAACACTTCTGACTATTTTCTTTTTCAAAATTCTAATTTTCCCCTCTCTCTAATTTTGTATCTATTCGATGAATTGCAAAATATGGGAGCTACTACAGTGTTTAATTAGTGATATTGATCAATTTAGGCACTTGTAACATTTACAAACAAGTCCAAAATCAATTTTCTTCTTCTTTTTTATTTTTTTCAAGAATGGTTGGTCGGTCGAGTTGTTACTAATAAGAAACTTGACCAAGCCATCACTTGGAAATTAATTAAATATCATTTAGAATTATGAAAATATAATAAGTTGTCTTAAATAGAGTTTCTAAGAAACATTCAAAATTTCATCTCATTGAGATTTACCAATAAATAAGTAAAAATAAAAAGGCTATACTACAGTATGAAAGGATGGTTGACTGAGTCTATTTTGGAGAAACTTAGTCAACCTACAGGTCTAGAAAACATATGAAAATTGTAGAACTTTTAAATAACACTGACATTTTAGTTTTGCAATTGAAATATTAATTTCAAAATATTTGAATTAAAAATAAAATAACAAAAATCATTTACTATGACACTACACTTATCACATTTTCGATTCATATACTACCAAAATCCCCAATTTGGCTAACTAGGGTCTTCACTTCTCAAACCCTAATTGCTCAAAACCAAAGCATTGTTATAATTTCTTTTTTATGTGTGGGACCATCCCTGAGGACGGACCACAATTGAGATCCCCCTGACAGTGTAAACCCCCACGCCCAACTACCAGCACAGATGGGGCAACATGTTAAATTCACACAGAGGTTGACCTGTGATAGGGGTTTTGAGTCACTTTTATAGGCTAGTTTTACACTTGTTTTATGCGCTTATTGGTCATATTTGTGGTTAATATTGCGTGATTCATTTCCTTTAGCCTACTACCCTTGCTTACATCAAATTGAGCATATTTCATTATATTTTTGTATTATTTATGAAATTCCATTTCTAACTTAGGCTTTTTCTTCTTGTTTCAGGTTTGTCATATTCCTGGACCCGTCGATACCATCGACAGACCATCGATACCATCGACAGACCATCGATGCCATCGACGTGGCAACAACAAAAGATCCAGAGAAGAGACAGACAAGTCGATACCATCAATTCCTCGTCGATGGTATCGAGACTTCACCAACGTTCCAAAGTATCAGCCCGTCGATACCATCGACGAGGCTGGTCGATGGTATCCAGATGCTATCAGAGCAAACCCCAGAAGTTGAAGGAGCGCCGCTACCCTAAGGGGTCAATACCATCGATGGCCCGTCGATGGTATCAACACCGTCAGATCAGCAAAATGCCCAGAACGATCACGATCGAACGACTGTGATATTTTGACTGCCGTAAGTGATACTTATACCTGGGGAAAGGCGGCCCAAAGCTAGGAATTACGTTCTATTGCATTACTAAAGTCTCAAAGGAGGAGAGAGTGAAGAACGGAGCCGAGAGCTACGCCCCAGACGTTTCTAGAGCCAAAGATGAAGTTTTCCACCGCCGGAAGGCTGTAGAATGCTCATCCCACGCCGAGGATCACCAGGTTCTCCTCTGTTCAGGGGTTAAACCATATCCATTCACGTTCTCCCCATGTCTTCTTCTTCCTTCATTACGTTTTGTATTGAGATGAACATGCGGGGCTAATCCCCTTTATCTCTAGGACCGGGAGTAGCCCGAGCAATCGTTGTATGACTCTACTTACATAGTTTATCATAATTTGTCCCTCAAATTTGTTGTATGATATCGTTTTCTCCATTACTATCATTGTGCTTGATCACTATAATGGTAATTTAATATCCTTAATTGCTTTTGACGAAGAATTAATGGTTGAAAATAGGCGGTAATCACATTAACTAATAAATCCTTTAGAAAAGGCGATGTACGGTTAATGGTGGAAACCCAAAGACATGTTTTTCATGCACCTAGTCTAGGGAATAGGTTACTACTGGTGTGGAACCGACTTAGATTAAGGTAGTGAATTGTATCACAGAAGCGAACAATTCTGGCTACAAAATACTATCTGGAGAGGGAGATGAATTATGATAACTGTGTAGGAATTAGCATAATGAGAACCCACTGTGAAACCACAATCCTTGAGATTCCTTTTTAATTGATTAAACCAACCATTTAATCGATTGCTTTATTTTCTTTTGTTTTTAATTTCTATTTCAAAATAACTCTCAACTTTTATAATTGGTCTAGCTGATTGCGAACAATTATTAGTAGTCTACTGAAATTACATTTCCCTATTTTTGACTCAGACCTCACAAGGCCTATATTACATTGACGCGTATACTTGCGTTTTACGCATGATAAAGTCGTGCCAAGTTTTTGGCACCGTTTCCGGGGACACGATAATTTTCGGCACTACGAGGGGTGCAAGCGGCCACTCTAGGCCACCTTTTCCTTTTTTATTAGAAATTTTTATTTTTGAGATTAATTGTCTATCTTTCATATTCTTTATTCATTTAGCATTGTACTTATTCAATTTTCCACTTTACATGTACTAGTGCATGGTGAAGACACGTAGTACAGACTACACACCATCGACACCTAAGGTTCCACCTTCGGGATCTGGTGGTGAGGAGGATCATATCTAAAATCAACCCGTGGACATAAACACAAATTCTGAACCTAAAGCAGTGGCTGAGGAATAGACAATATGGGAGAAGATCAAGGCTACTTCTTCATCTGCGTCAAAAGGGCCAATAAAAAGGCAGGCTATCAACATTCCTACATACAAGATTGATCTGTCACTGATTAACCTAGTCAAGTCTAATGCATTTCATGGGATAAAGAATGAAAATCCAGTAGCCCACATTAGCCAATTTGTGGAAAACTGTGATATGATAAAGATTGACAGGTTTCCGCAAGAGGCACTCTACTTGAAGCTTTTTCCCATTTCTTTAGCGAGAAATGCATGAGAATGGCTTCACAATCTCGATGACGAGTACGTCGAGACCTGGGACCAAATGATAGAGGTATTCTTCGAGAGATTCTTCCCACCTGAGAAGACAAATGACCTCATGAGAAAGATCCATAACTTCAATCAAAAGGTCGGCAAGACTTATTCAGAGACATGGGAGCGCTTCCAGATCATGCTGTGGAAGTGCCCACATCACAGGATGGATAAGGAAAAGCAAGACTTTTTTTTTTCTACTTTGCTCTCAATGAGCATGCCCAAAGCAACTTGGATTCAGTGAGCTCGAGATTCTTCTTGAATAACACAGACACAAGGTTTTGGGAGATCTTGAAGAACATGGCCAGGAAATAGTCATGGGGTGATAGAGATGCACCGGAACAAGCGAGAGTTGCAGGGGAATCCAAGGCAATTAAAGAATTAAATGAAAAGATGGACCTGATAGCAAAGAGACTGCTAGAAAAATATGATGAAGGATCTGATGATGAGGCACAAGTTAAATTCATGTGCCAACAACAAGGGTAAATGAACAATGATTATTCTTGGAGGAAGGATAAGAAGTTCTTATGGAAGGACCCCAATAATTTTCTACAGGATCTGGATGTCGAACCACAACTAAGTGTAGAAGATAAGAGCAATGAGTTGCTCAATCAAGTCATAAAGCAAAACCAAGAGCTGATGAATACATTCAGCAAGCAAATTAAGTCACAAGGAGAGATTTTATGAATCAGTTCGGGCTGACTCTACAGAGTGATGGTGCACAACTGAGGACTCTACAGACAACCATGACCCAAATTTCAACTGAGGTGGCTACGATGAAGCAAATCATTCAACAAAAACTAGCCAAGAATGCAGAGGCCGCTCAGCCACATCAACAGGTTAAATATATTTCAGTCTGTAAAGCATCAAAGCTTCCTATTGAGGAGGTAAATGAGCAGAGTACCATGCATATAGACTTGGAGGATAAACCCAAAGTTCCATACCCTCACAGTTTGTATGGATTTCCAGGAGGATATAGGATGCCATTCAAATCACTCCAAGATTCCACCACTTCTATGCCCACATCTCAGACTGTTGAGGAGACTCCTATACCGAAAGAGCAGGTGAAAGCTATACTTCGTAGTGGAGCAGCCACTAGCAATACAGAGAAGCAGCTACAAGTCATGCCATCCATAGATGATGTACTGAGTCCGATCCTAGACAGTGGCATTGAAGCAAGATTAGGGGAGGAGATCCCTGAAGTTACATATATTCCAATGCACAAGCACATCAAAGAGCCAATTGTGCCATTCTTGGATAGTCTGAAGCTGAGGAAAGAGTAAAGGCATTTCAAAAAAATTCTTGAGATCTTTCGAAAGATCCACATCAACATTCCATTGGTGGAGGCTATAGAGAAAATTCCTTCATATGGAAGATTCATGAAAGACATCATCAACAAGAAATGGCAAATCAAAGACATAGAAGTTGTATGTATCGACGAAACAGTGAGTTCTATAATTCAAGGAAGACTGCCAAAAAAGAGGAAAGATCCAGGATGTTTATACATTCCATGTTCCATAGGTAGTCGACAGTTTCCAAAGGCACATTGTGACTCAGGAGCATTCATTAATCTTATGCCACTTGCCACTTTTCAAAAGTTGGGATTGAAGAAGCCAACACAAACTTCCATTGAGTTGGTGGATGGATCCATTATTAAGCCACAAGGTATATGCGAGGATGTGCTAGTCAAAGTTGACAAATTCATATTCCCTATTGACTTTGTGGTAATGGACATGCATGAGATAGAAGGATGTGAGATGTTATTGGGAAGACTGTTCCAAGCTACGACTGATGTAATCACTGCCATTGGGTGAGGATACTTGATGCTGGGAATTGGTAATGATAGAGTTTTATTCAAATTGCCAAATGAATTATTAGAGACATCCCGTGACAACCCAGGTTAGGGTCTTCGTATCATCTAGCCCAAGATATTAAAAGAGGCGCTTGTTGGGAGGAAACCCAACCTTGGTAGTGTACATGTTTGTTTCTTTAAATTTTTCGCATTCCTAGGTAGTTTTCATTAATTTAACACTTAGTCTTTAAAAATTATACCTGATAGGTTTGCTAAGTGTCCAGGTCTGTGTGGATGTTGATACCATCGACCCTTGTGTCGATGGTAGTGATGAGGGTGACGAGCAACAATTGGTAAAATTTTGCTCCGTCGATACTATCGACGGCCTCATCGATAGTATCGACCACACAATAGGGGAATCGAAGAAATCAAGGGAGTAAGTCGATACATCGACTGCGTGGTCGATGCTCGCGAGATCTCTGGAGATATTCAGACAATTTCTTGCCAGAGAAGTCGATGCCATCAACCGTCATGTCGATGGTATCGACCCAGCTTCGGGGGAATTTAGCACCAAGGCCTCGCGAGGACAAAGGATGCATACAGAAGTTGACGCCATCGACCCAAAGTTGATGGTATCGACGGGCCACGTCAGCGATCCGCGAGCCTCCATCAACAAAGCACACCAAATCGGGAGATCAATCTGTGGGACAGGTCGGTACCATCGACCATTGTCGATAGTATCGACTAGTCACCGATCCTATCCCCCACATCCAGCAACCGATGGCCTTCGATAGCCTCGAAGACACAGATTGTGCTACAAGTGTTGATACCATCGACCCACTTTCGATGGTATCGACGGGGTACCAGGGGTGCCGAGCTCACTTATAAATAGCAGGGTATCACTGTTCCACCTTCTGAGTTTGTTCTTGAATATGAGGCCATAGTCAAATTCAAGCTTGGGGGGAGATGGAACCATTTCAATCTTAGTTTTATTTTCATCTTCTTTTATTTTAGCATGTTTCTTAGTTTTTTGCAATTTCTTTTAGTTGCGTAATTTTGTTTATTTTGGGCTTTCTAGGATCCACGTTCTATCTAGTGTAATCAGTGGATGTCTAAATTTAAATTGCATTGTCATCTCAATGTTTTGCATATGGGGCTGATGTGTGAAATTGAGTGAAACTTGAGCATTAATGAAATATTTTCAAGAAATTTAAAGTTTCACCTATGTGAAATTGAGCACATAACTTATGAAAGTCATTGGGTAGGTCAACTTTAAAACATATGATCATAACTGTACATCCTTATGGTTAAATAAATGAGGACGGATATGGATGTTGAGCCTAAACTGACCAAACGATAACGAGACTTTAATTTGAAGTGAGAGAAAGAAACCTCTTAGTTACCCTATACACATGTCAGTAAGGAGGGACATATAATATTTTCCAATGGTTTTGTCATTTAGTCTTGTGATCTATCCACCTCACTTCATTCACACTCCACCATAAGAACTGGGAGCACCTTACAGTTTTTCATCTCTTGGTTGCATGTCATTTAGATAGGATTGCATTATAGCTAGGTGTTGTTTTAAAAAAAAATGAACAAAAAAGTTGTGAATTAGTCATGCATGCACAAATTCTAGAGTGCATGCCATTGTAGTTGCATAATTACTTTCATGTAGTTGCATTTTGCATATTTTTGAGCATATAGTACATTATGTGCCTTATTTCTTCTAAAAAATAAGAAAAGCGGGGAACTTGTTCTATACTCTCTGAAAAATAGATTATAATGCATCACTTGTAGTAGTTATGTGAAAATAAGCCCGAAAGAAAAAGTATTATAAATGTTTCCTTAGTCAAATTGAGAAAAATAAGGGCTTAGAAAAAAAGGAAAGAAGGAAAAGAAAAAAAACAAGTAACTGAAAATCAGAGGGAGAAAGGAACTTGTTCACCTACATAATAAGAAGAATAAGCACATGATGTTGTTTTGTAGACATTCTATCTCACATTGAGATGGAATAGTAGAGCATGCATCATTCCACCTAAAATGTAGGCATTAGATCATGTTCATATTCATATGCATCATTTAGGTCATTTTTGTTGTTTTTGCATGTGAAATTGTTTTGTGCTTTCTATTCTTCCATAACTGCCCATTCCATCCACCCGTTGCTCAAAACGGTAGGCCACTCATGATTATCTCCTCATTCTTGTATATCAGGAGATTTTCTTCCATGTAGATGGAAGTTAGGATATGAGCAACGTAGATAGGAGATCACAAGATGCACCACGCATGAACCGGAGGAAATTATTATATTAACTGCTTTATTTGATAGTGTTCATTGATTACATGGTGGGCATCTCTCATGAACGATCATTGTCACCTATAGGGTAGTTATCGTTCCGTGGTTAGTGAGGGCCGATATGTGCCTGATAGGTGGGAATCATTTTGTGATGTCTTTTATGCTAGTATGTTCTTTAGTTGACCCTAACAATCATATTTTATAGTTTTGTTACTTGAGGATGAGCAAAGTTTAAGCTTAGGGGAGTTTGATGCAGGGGTTTTGAGTCACTTTTATAGGCTAGTTTTACACTCATTTTATGCACTTACTGGTCATATTTGTGGTTAATATTGCATGATTCATTTCCTTTAGCCTACTACCCTTACTTGCATCAAATTAAGCATATTTATTTGATATTTTTGTATTATTTATGAAATTCCATTTCTAACTGAGGCTTTTTCTTCTTGTTTTAGGTTTGTCATATTCGTAGACCCGTCGATACCATCGATAGTCTGTCGATGCCATCGACGTGGCAATAAAAAAAGAGCCAGAGAGGAGGCAGACAAGTCGATACCATTGACTCCTCGTCGATGGTATCGAGACTTCACCAGCATACCAAAGTATCAGCCCGTCGATACCATCAACGAGGCTGGTCGATGGTATCGAGATGCCATCAGAGCAAACCCCAGAAGTTGAAGGAGCGCCGCTACCCTAAGGGGTCGATACCATCGATGGCCCGTCGATGGTATCGACACTGTCAGATCAGAAAAACGCATAGAACGATCATGATCGAACAGCTGTAATATTTTGACGGCCGTAAGTGATACCTATACTTGGGGAAAGGCAGCACAAAGCCAGGAATCACGTTCTATTGCATTGCTCAAGTCTTGCAGGAGGAGAGAGAGAAGAAAGGAGCTGAGAGCTACGCCCAGGACGTTTCCAGAGTCGCAGACGGAGTTTTCCACTGCCGAAAGGCTACAGAACGTTCATCCCGCATCGAGGATCACCCAGTTCTCCTCTGTTCAAGGGTTACACCATCTCCATTCACGTTCTCCCCATGTCTTCTTCTTCCTTCATTATGTTTTGCATTGAGATGAACAAGCAGGGCTAATCCCCTTTGTCTCTAGGACCGGGAGTAGCCCGGGCAATCGTTGTATGACTCTACTTACATAGTATATCATAATTTGTCCCTCAAATCCGTGGTATGATATCATTTTCTCCATTGCTATCATTGTGATTGATCACCATAATGGTAATTTAATATCCTTAATTGCTTTTGACGAAGAATTAATGATTGAAAAGAGGTGGTAATCACATTAACTAATAAATCCTTTAGAAAAGGCAATGTACGGTTAATGGTGGGAACCCAGAGACATGGTTTTCATGCACCAAGTCTAGGGAATAGGTTACTAATGGCGTGGAACTGACTTAGATTAAAGTAGTGAATTGTTTCATAGAAGTGAACAATTCTAGCTATAGGCCACTATCCGGAGAGGGAGACGAATTATGATAACTGTGTAGGAATTAGTATAACGAGAACCCATTGTGAAACCACAATCCTAGAGATTCCTTTTTAATTGATTAAACCAACCATTTAATTGATTGCTTTATTTTCTTTTGTTTTTATTTTCATTTTCAAAACAACTCTCAACTTTTATAATTGGTCAAGCTGATTGTGAATAGTTATTAGCAGTCTACTGAAAATTATGTTTCCTTGTGTTCGACTTGGGCCTCACAAGGCCTATATTACATTTTCGCGTATACTTGCATTTTATGCACGATAAAGTCGTGTCAACCTGTGTGATTGGATAAATGATTCTTGGGGTAGCACGCAAGGATTCAAACTTGGGTCCCTACTCAGGGGAGCCTAACCCTTCACCGTTGTGAAACTACTGGGTCTATTTTTTATATCATCAGGTTCAAAATATCATAAAACTATACTTATTAATCAATATTAAACTAGAATCAATCTAGTAAAGAAAGTAATCATCCAAGTAAACCCTAATTAGCAGCTAAGATGGTCACTACACCTCTCATCTAAAATGTTCTTGCTCTTCTAGTTGCCTCATGTTGATTCAAGTAATATTCATCTCATATCATTCTCATCTTATCTCGTATCATCCATACTAGTCAATCATAGTATGTTAGATATAATCTAGTCATGTTATGCCACTTTAATATGGTTCATGGTAGGGTTAGGTATCTAGAGCTAATCAAGGGCCAATTTTACATAATATATGTAATTTAGGTCAAATTATGCTCACTTTTTATCAATTATAATGTTTATGTTCTTTACTTCAGATTTGATTATATGGATTACATGCATTTACTTTGTTCATATTTCCTTTGGTATATAGGTGTAAACAAATGGTGCATGGTATATCTTATATGATTCGACTAACTCCTCTCTCATACTTAACTCTTTCTTTCTCTATTTGTTTGTTGTTTGACTCGAGGAGTGTGAAAATCTGGTTGTTCATTTGATCAAAATTCTTATTCGTGCAGATGATATGTGATTTTTTTAGCATCAAATCTTATTTCTTGTGTAAAGTCTTACCATCCCAAATTGCTTAAAATAGTTTAGGGTCTTATCAGAAATCTCTCCACTAATTAAATCCAAATCTTGGATATTTATGCAAATAACCCCAATTAAATAATTATTCATTTAAATATTATAAAATGTGAATAACATAATATATCTCTTTTCCCCTTTTTATGATTATAGTTAATTCAATATGATTTAATATTGAAATATGTTCAAACAAACCAAAATTTCAATATAATGCATCTTCTTTCATCTTAGTGGAGCCTCATCACTATTAATATACATATGAACCCAACTTGTCCTAATTTAGTCCGATGGATTCAATACAACTAATATCAGCCCAAAATGACCATGAAGGAAAAGATACACCAACTATGGATCAATCATAATTCATTAAATATACATAAGTGATACTAATTACATTATAGCAACATCTCATATTTTGATCATCAAATTTGGAAAGCAACTATCAAAGAATGTTCTAGACCCTAAAATACACTTATGATAAAAAATTAGGGTCAACCTAGCCTCACATGTCCCCTCAAATGATTTTGGAAAGATTACTTATGGTTTAAATCCCTAATCATACTGATTATTTTCTTTAATATGTCAATGCCCTATAGTTTTTGATTAATTTGATGTCATGCATCCATGATGAGTTAAATTTAGAGTCAAACTCTCAGACCCAGGTAGAATAGCAACCTTTAGAGTCACCTTCTATGCTTGTTTAGGACTTTTTGGGGACTCCACAGTCTTGCATCTGACTCCCTTCGACTCCTCTTAACTCCTTGTTCCCTCTTACTGTAAGGCCTCTTACCTAGATTAATGCTTTAGTATGCTTTCTTTGCTTAATAAGATGCTTGAACCTTAGTATAATCTTTTAAGATGTTTTTATAACATGTAACAATCTTAGGTTTTTAGTTTGGTCCTGTTTGGATGATGTTTGAGCTATGTATCTTTGTGTTGGACCAAGTTGCAATTTACCCACGAGTGAGGGTTATCTTGCAATTTTTCACATGTAGAGTGTGATATTGTGTTATGGCATCATGAGAGAGAGGATGATGCTGTGGGGGATCCCTATTTGACCTTGGTTGGTGATGTGGCATCTTGTGGTGATGCTAGTGTTTCTAGGGCTTTGGCTTTGATGATATGTTTCGACCTTGAGCTTGAGTTGGGAGTGTTGTGACCATAAAATTTGTGCTAGTTGATGGTTGTTTCGACCATGATGGTCTTGGTGAGGTTTGGTCAAGATGGTTTGTCTTCTAGTGTTGTGTTTTGACCATGTTTGTTTGGTGATCTTTTGTAGTGGCTAATACATGGTTCCTTGATGTTTGTTTCGACCCCTAGGGTGGTGGTGACCCATGTGGTCAATACCCCACCTAGGTTGTATCACCATGTGTTTCATGCAAGTCTTTACTAGTTACATGGCTGTTTTCTTGGTGGACAAGTGTCCCTTTGGTACCCTCATGTGTTGACACCTCATAACCTTCCACCTCCCTCCTACCCACATGTATATAACCTATCTCTTCTTCATGCAAGCAATCCTTTTGCTCTCTTTCCTTCTCCTTCCTTTATTTTCTGACCTTGGAGCTTGGTGGAGCTAGAGGGTGTTGATCAAGGTGCTTTGGTGTCCGATCAACCTTGGCATGTGGTGCTTTTGGGCCTGATCATCTCTTTTGTGGTTATCTTCTTCCTTAGTAAGTGGTTTTGAATCATTGATATCATTTTTCCTTTTCACCCTACCTTCTTCTTCCTTCCTTCTCTGCCATGAGACTATGGTTCTACCATGGTGGTCATCTTGAGAGGAATTTTTCTTCACTAGATTTGGAGACTATGTTTTGACATGGTAGTACTCAAGTGAGAGGAAGCTTTCGTCTCTTTCCCCTTTCTTCTTTGTTGGTTCATCCTAGATCTTTTCACCTCTTTCTTGAGATTTCCTTTAACCATGGCATTCTTCTCTTTGGAGGTGACGTTGTGGCTGAAGGGTGGATCTTTTGTGGAGCTTATTTTCCTCTCTTGGAGCTCATGGTCTTGGAAGCTTGATCTCTTCTTAAGGGGGGTTATATAACTCTCTACCTTCTTCTATTATTTGCACCCTATTTGTGTTTGCATGCGATTGATTTCATATCTAAAACACGATGTTAAGATGATATATGATGTTCTTATGATTTTAGGGTTTATGGCTTTGTAGTACTCTCATGTAGATTGCTCTCTTTCTTAAACCCTAATTTCTTGTACTCGATTTGTTATGTGATGGTTAAGGTGATATTGATACATGCACCATGATCCTTGTTTATATCATCATGTTGTGGTTTGACCCTCATGTTCTCTTGAGGTCTTTGATCATTTTTTCTTGAGGTTGAAGCTTGATTTTCTTTATCTTAGTTTAGTTTCTTAATGGATCATGTGGGAGATCAGTTTTAGGGTTTTGACGTTCATATTATGTGGAGTTTTTACTTCTTGATGGCGCTTATTATCTTGCCATTTACATCTATTTTGATCATGGTTTATCCCTATCTTGAGGATGGGTATGTGCCCTTGTGCTAGCTTGACCTTGGTGGTTGCTACTCCTTTGTTTTGGTTTCCGTCGACACACTTTGACCATTGATAATGGTTGTGATGCTTGGTTTTGTTTTTGTTGAAACACATGCCCTTTGTGCCTTGGGACGTTACACTCTTGTGTTATGATGGCTGTATGCCCATTTGGGTTGGATGGTTGAGACTTGCCTGTTTGTTTTGGTCGAGACACCATGTTTTGATGGTTGGTCGTGACACATATATGTCTTGTGATCTCAACACCATGTTTGATGGATGGTCGACTCACTTACATGATACATGGTCACCATATATGTATAACATAGTGAGATGGTTACACATGCACATGTAAATGATGTTGATACTTGGTGCTATTGATATAATAGTCTAATCATGATTAAGTAATTGATGATTAATACCCAATGCTGTTTGGATGATTGGCTAGTTAACCCTAATCATGTTTCTTAATCCTAAACAATTGTAAGAAAGTGGGAGATGACATAACTAGGGTTTGGTGGTTGAATCATGATATGAAACCCTAATTGACTATGTGGATGAAACCCTAACCCTAATTCTAGGATATATATTACATGCTAAGTTTGCTTAAAAGAATAACATGTGATTATGTTTTCTGTAATGCCCGGGCCCACTGCCCTAGGCTCTAGTAGAGTTTCAAGAATGTCGAATGGCCCCACAGATCACCACTAGCCTTAACTACGCATTTTTTTCTACACTCATGCGCAAGCTGGGGTCAACTTCCCGACTGGTCACCCATCCTAGTACTACTCCAAGCTGAGCACGCTTAACTATGGAGTTCTTTAGTGATGGGCTCCCGAAAAAGGAGGTGCACCTTGGTGATATGGGTAGTTCTTTCATTCCTTTTAAGATCAACTTATTTGATGCCTCTAATCCTGAGATGTTACAATCTCCCCCACTTAGACTCTTGACGTCCTCGTCAAGTCTCAACTATATGCACTACAAAAAATTGGGCCATTATTCACGAGTGAGTCCTGTCACAAACCCCTCTCTACAGGCCCTCACAAATAGGGACGGTTGTGGGTCTGGCCCTCACAAATGGTCCGTGAAGAGAACTCACGTGACAAATACCAGTGGCCCTCACGAATGCAATTGTCACGGACCAACTGACCCTCAAGAATGTTATATTGAGGGACTATTTAGCCTTCATAAATACATTTTTGAGGGACTATTTAGCCTTCATGAATACATTTTTGAGGGACTATTTAGCCTTCATAAATACATTTTGAGGGACTATTTAGTTCTCATAAATACATTTTTGAGGGACTTGATGGTCCTGGAGAATATATTTTTGAAGGGATATTGCCTTCACTAATATTATTTTTGAGGGGCTATGTGGTCGTCATCAATGCAATTTGGACCTTCATCAATATATTTATGAGGGACTGTTGTAAATGATTTGGTTATTGATTATTGAATGATTTATTAAATGATAATTAATTGTTACTATAGTGAATATCAAATTTTAAATGAAAACTTTGTATACATAACCTCAAGCAAAATTTTTATACTAATTCACATGACATCATAAGAAGATTCAACACCAAAATGACACATAAAAATGTTAAATCACCTCAAACCGAATTTTGTTATTGAAGCAAAATATTATCCATACATTGCGTGCTCAACGTTGATATAAATAAAGAGTACATATGGTTCAAAAATTTGAGATTGATGACAATCAACATATCATGCTAGAAACTCTTAAGATATATAATGTTTCCATATTTCTTCAAATGGTGTGGTGCTCTTCATCAATGCCAGGCCTCATACGGTTAGGTACTTGATTATTCTTCTCCTAAAAATGACAAATCATTATATTAATAGAATTTAAAGTTTATACATAATTCATAGTACAACAAACAACTTACCCTTATATTTCGGTTTTGGTCTACTCCAAGGTGCATTGTCTGTCGAAATCTATCATTAAAAGTAATTCTATCCTATCAATATAAATTCAAAAAGGAATCATAGTGAGTGTGAAGTAGAGATAAATGTAAGTGAACCAACATAGCAGCAACATGCACCCGTAAACTAAAATTATGATTGAACTTAGTAAATAGTACATAATTTAAAAAAACTCAGTGGGTTATATGCCTATATCTCTGTGGACTGCACTTAGTTGCTGTCATCAGCGAGATGCATCTATAGATACAAAAAGAGGACGATCCTCACATGATACAAAAGGATTATTAATGAACTTGTCTTCTTGATCATCTTCTGTTAATTAGTGGAGCTGAAGACATAATGGTTCGTTGGAGCACAGTGTAATCACAAATTGAGATGGTCATTTGTTTCCAGATGCATTTCACACAACACACATCTCAAACAAAGGTGATATCCTATACACTTGAGGTGTTTATGCTGGTACACCTTTCAGGTGTGTAGCTGCAGTTGACATGAGGTGTATTAGTTGCAGCTGCAGTCATTAGTTACAACGATAAGGATGTTAATTACTGTTTCTCATTGACAGCTACAACTGCAGTCATTAGTTTGTCCTATGCTTTTTAGCCAAGATCCGCTAAAACCACAAAACTAGGAAGAACCTAGAACCACAAAACATCATGGGGCCTGACATGAGGGGAGAGGGTAAACAAAGGGCCATCACAATAAAAGGTAGTGAAACCGTAATAGTACCTGGATAATTCCAGTATAATTCAACCTTAGCAGGTGGTACTTACTGGTTAGTATCATGGCCCGATATACCACTATGTCCACTACACCAAACCCTTTGCAGGCTGCATGTGTACTACCAGAACTAGGGCTTTTGCTGTAAAATATTATATTTTGCTGTAAAAAAGAGGATAAACCATAACACATTTGCTGTAAAAAATTATATTTTCAGCATCCTTTCAAAGTTCACACTATTAATAATACCTACATAAACCAGCTTCTATATGAAGTAAATTACAAGCTAATCCCCTCTATGCTCTAGCCCAACCCAACACTTCTATATGAAGTGGTATCGCCAGCACCTGCTGCTGCAACAACCATCCTCATTGCTGGACATCAACCGAGCCAGTGCGCAAACCTCTCTCTCACACTGCAGATCTGCAATGCCACCAATCTTCAGTGGAAATCCCCTCTTTGCCTCTTCTTCCTTCTCTAGTTCTTCTCCGTCTCCAATGCTCTTGCTAACAGACCCTCCACGACAGACCCCTCCACCTTCCTTGACCTAACAGACCCCTCCACGACCTGTAAGCTTCTCACTAGGATTTCTTTCTAATATCAAGATCCCAACTGCCCTGTTGGGACCATAGTGAGGGATGCATCAACAGACTCTATAAAGATTCTGGTAATAGCAGCTTCTTAAATCAGATGTGATTTTCTATATCTACTTACCTACTGAAAATTTCATGGATGAGATAGTAGTTCTTTGATCTTTTTTTCTACTGTAGTGACCAACTTAAAAAATGATTACCTTTTAAGAATTTTGTATATAGACATTAGTTGCTAGTTGCAATTGTGTCTCGTAAAATCTAGAACGACCACTCTATATTAATTACTCAACTATTAATTTTTTAGATAGTCTAGAAAACAAAGGTTTAATTCAAAGTTTAGACTAAACATGTGCAACTTCTTAAGCACTGACTAAAGAAAAGTCACTATAAACTTTGTATCTGAAATATTATGAATTGAGTCTTGACCAAGATGATAGTGCTGATGTTTTCTTATCTATCATGATCATTGTTCATGAATCTAATCTCTGAAGTCTACCAATTCAACATACATTCAAACATTAATATAAAATAACAAAATACATCTCATTTCAGTTGTAAGTCAAATCAGTAACACTACTATGTACATATAAGTGGAATGTACTTAGTTTCATTAGCCACTTTTTTTAAAAAAAGGCTAACTTCAATATCTTAGAAGGCAGTGAAAAGTAATAAGAATATGGCTAAAATGTAGATAAGCTGAAATGAATTACTTACAGGAGGAAGATATGACAAAAATGTAGTTCTATAATAATCAGATTTCATTGCAGGTTCTTGTGTTGGTTCATTGCAGGTTTCACTCTCACGAGGTGCTTCCCTCTATAGACCACAGCTTCAGCATAGCTCCAAGGTAAATAAAAGAACAATATGAAAACTTGGCTATCATCAGTGTCTTGCCATTACACCAATACCTGTTCTAAGGGCTTTCCTTTTGAGCTCACCAGTAAGCATTTCTGCCATTACCCTCATAAAGAGCCAGATAAACCTTAAACCGATAAGACTCATGGATGTTTGTAAAGCGGGGCAGTGGTCACGTTTGCGCTGGCAGTGACAGATGAGTATCGTGCCATAGTGTTCTGACCAACTTGCAGAACAGAATAAATGTCCACACATAAGACCCTTCCTCAAGGATTTTTCTTCCACTTGAATGCTGTACCCTCTTTGCCCTGAGCTGAAAAATAACAACTTTATTTACCAATCAATTATAAATTTGCTATATCCAGCTATTTTTTGTAGGACTTACTCTTCATTAAGTGTCAATTTACCTCAGAGGAACATAAATGTTTCACTGCTGAGAAAAATTTAATTAAACTTCTAATTTTTGTTGAATTCAGATAGTTTTTTATTTCCCTTGCATCTATACAGATACAATTAAGCACTGATATGGACTTCAATGACTTACTTTCATATACTTCCTTCTTTGTTAATGTATCATAGGAACCTCATATCTATTCTACTACAGTTGAACATATGGAAAGTGATCGAGGCCCAAAGATGTCAACTAAATGGACACACAAGTACCAGCGGTACCTATCTTTGCTCATCTTGTATAAAATAGTAACGAATCTGTGGTGTGAAATTCTTGCCACTGCTGTTCCTTTTATGGAATAGGAAGATCAGTTATGCTGAATCACAACAAACCAAAGTGGATGCCTTTTGCAAAGCGAAGGCTGCCTATGTTACTTTCTGCTAGCCTGGACAGCCAACTGCCACTAGATGAAACAGACAATGATGATTTGGTGCAAGGGAAGGAGGAGACAGTTCAAGAAGATTGTACAAATGGCATTCCATATAGCTCCATCAACATGGCAGAAGGAAAGCCTGGATTTGTCTCTTTTCGTGGTTTTTCTTCCGCATTTAAAGAGGAAGTAGTTGAAACAAACTTGGTGAAGGAGCCATCAAAATATCTATGGTTTATTGCTCCAACAGTTCTCGTGGCCTCTTTTGTCCTTCCTTCACTTTACATGCGGAAATTAGTTCTAATTGTATTTGAGGATTCACTTCTAACAGGTTCGCAATCTTCATCTAAAATGATATTATTAATACATGTATAATTATTTTTTATATATTTTTTTTGACACCTACTACCTCCCTTGAACCTTTACTTTGACCGTAACATATGATACATTAGAGTCAAAATCTGACTTGCTATTCTAGATACTGGAGTTGTGAGGTTGAATATGAGGAATACAAGACACAGTGTGGGATTTTGGGGACTGTCAACTTCATTTAGCATAACTCATGGATCATAAAATATGGACGCTTTGAATGTTGATTATCTTTCAAGATTATCACCTAAGCATTAAAACAACCATGTCGGGTTTGGCTATATGGAACCTTCTTTTCCAACCAACTCTATTTTGAATAATTTACTCACTGAGAAGTAATGAAGAAAGACCCATCCTTATTAGCTCTCTGCAAGGTAGCTTAGGTCTAGCTCTTCTCCTTCCAACTCCATCTAACTCAGAACACTACTCTGAAATGGAGGACTGTGACCTATGCTATAGGCACTTGATCCATCTAAGGCAGCACTCTTGTAGTTTGTTCTCAATACTAGTCATTCCCACCTATTTCTTGTGTAGTCATTTCATAATATGATATCTTCTTCTCAAGTATTCGTGTAAGCATTCTCATTTCTTCTACGCCCATCTTTCTATTGATGGTCTCATATGTTGATCCTTGCAACATATTCCATTATCATACAATGTATGGGACTAATCTAAAAGTTTGAAGGTCATCATTTTGTTTCTTATTTGCATATGTTTTGAATACAATGAACCCAAAAGTTGCATGATACACACATTTATTATAAGATGTGATATAATAAGTCATTTTTATGTGTGTTGCAATAAGTATCTAAATGTTTTCTTAACATATAGATATATCATTCATACTTCCACAATATACTTTGAATTTGATCTAAAATGTGAGAACATCTTTTCTCTGGTTTTGATTTCCCTTGATATGTATCCTTGTGGTACTTTTCTTTTCCCACCCATTTAGCTTTTCTTTAGTTTTGAACATTGCTTGATCATTGGGAAACATGAACCATTTTTGGTCTTAGTTTGGATATTGATTTGTAACATGCTCTTCAAATGTTATACTCAAGCCTTGCAGTGTTAGAGTGGTCGGAATCATGCTTCACACTGTGGCATGTGATGTACATCCTTGAGTACCCCTTATTAGCTGGATATGTTGCCTCAACTTCGTGGAAAACAAAGATAAGGATAAGAGAAAAAATTATGAAAAAGTTATGTTGAAGTATAGTGATGTCATATCTATGACATATCACATGGTTTACACATTTGTCATCATCATTCCAAAATAATTTTTCCTCCATTAATTAGACCCACTCTAGTGTCACGTAAATAGTTGTTATCATTGGCTGAAAACTAATGACTCGTACCCTAACACAGCCAAGATTGTCCAACCATGTTTCCATACAAGGAAAACATAAGAACTTTCTAGAAAATTGTGCATATCAATGAAGAGTACTAAGTCATATGTATATTAGTGATTTTGAAGACAATGTTTTATTCATTTAAATTGTTTATCATCTTTGAATTTCTTTTAACTACTAGGTT
Source organism: Alisma plantago-aquatica (assembly GCA_963693085.1). Classification (NCBI taxonomy): domain Eukaryota; kingdom Viridiplantae; phylum Streptophyta; class Magnoliopsida; order Alismatales; family Alismataceae; genus Alisma; species Alisma plantago-aquatica. The sequence goes on from OY856411.1 coordinate 153,251,795, forward strand.
CGTGCAAGTACTTTTCTTCAGGCTCCATTTGGTGATGATACTGAAAATGGGTGGTCAATGGATAGAGCAATGACTGCCTGATAATCCCATTGATCATGAGCATAACTACATATTCATTAGCACTATTTATCTACTTGTTACATGGTACCGCTTCATGTATACCTCTTTGTAGTCTTCCTCATCACTCACAACTATGTGATTTCAAAATTTCTTATAGAATATGTTTGCCGTTTTTTAGTAGATTAGCCAAGAACAACAACTTGATTATTTTAGTTTGATCATCTTAGTTTTATCATTAAGAAATATTAGACTGATCATCAGATTATTGAGGCCTTTAAATCTAAATTTTCTTGCACACCTTGTTTACTATCCTATGCACCCATTGAGGGTGTATACCTTCACACATGCCATGCTGATAATTGTAATGATATCTACAACAATAGTGAAGACCACACATTTTAAACAACATTCGATGCTCATTCCATTGATGTTTCAAGATGTATGGATTCAGATAAACATGGGGAAAGGAGTATGAGTAATCCACCTTAGCTAGATGTGTTAAAGAATCACATGACGTGATGGAACTAAAGGCCTAAGGACCCTCTCACATGATGGAGAGGAAGAGGAGTGTATGCACAGAAAACAACCCTATAAATAATAATGTAGGAAGAATGTATAGTTCTCTTGAAATACAAATAACTTTCAACAAGACCCTTGTCATATGAAACAACATCAAGTGCACCAAAAATAGGGCCCTTAACAAGAGGATGACTTAAGAAATATGCTTGGGAAGTTCATAAATAAAATTGACAAGTATTTTGAAAAATTAGTCAAGAAGAAGAAAAAGGTTGACACCCAAATTTAGAGTTCAAAAACTCAGTTGCATCAAGTGGTAGAAAATATAGCACAATGGAATAAGTCTTCTCAAGAAAGTTTTCCAAGAAATACGGTGTCATCACACCATCACCAACAACACAATAGTATTTATGTTTATAAAAAAGACAGGTTGTGCCATGAAAGGGACTCCATATTCCTATGACCTGCATTGCATAATACTCTCCTCACCATGGATATCTTTCTCAGTAGATTAAGAATTGTCAATGTAAGAGTGCTTCAACCAATTGCATAATACTCTCCCCACCATGGGGAAGTTTGAACCCTACAACCAAATCAAGTTCATCCTCAAAAAAAATGAGTAGCCATCTCTAAACTACATCAGAAAGAAATGACTTAGAGTTTGTTGTTCTCCCAGTTGCTAAGAACAGGACAAAGAACATGGTTATAACAAAAAAATGTAGTAGTGGCAGAAGGTGATGATGGATCGTGGATTGAGATAATGGCCTTGCTTAGGAAGAGATGATGCAGTAGGTTTTGCAAGTTGAATGCTATCATTGTTGGTGTGGATGTAGGAGGTGTGTAGAGGTGGTCGGTAACATGTTGCAGGGCTGTTGTGGCTCCAAGTATACAACACAATTGGGCAGCAATGGATAGGTATACTACTAAGGAAATATTTTTTGATTGGGGGTAACCTGTGATGAAGGTGGGATTGTCGCTGCAATGTCACAATTGTGTTGCTGAATGGTACACTGGTATCATTGCTATTGGTTTGATGGACCAGATGCTATGGACTGTATGTTAGAGTTGTGATTTCTGCAAAATGTATTTATATGCAGTGGCATTATACTTTGCAGCAATCTAGATAGGACAACAAAGAACAAGACGGTCTAAGAACTAAAGATAAATATAAGAATATTGGATGAAGGTGTTACAAATGTTACCTTTCAAGTATACGACCACACATATTATAAGACAAAAAGAATCATTAATGTCCCCCACCATCTAAAAATGAAGAAAGGTAATAATGAAAATGGAACTTTCTTAATAATATACTTGGAAAAAACACTTAACTATATGCAGTTTGGATAAAAATGATACACGAATAATTAAGGTGCATATCATAATTCCATTATATAACAATTACTTATAATAGTGACTATAGGATCACAGACATACAATGCCAATACGAATTTGTATCAAGAAATTAGATGGATGTGTACCCTGCTAAACCTATCATCATTATATTTTTCAGAATTGAATCCTCTAATGCAAATGTATGCCATCTTAGTCAAGCATACATGTACTAATAAATACCCATAGTTTGAGGTCAGTAGGAGAGCATCTTCCCAGTGTACTACAATACATGTTATGGTATAATAATGTAATCATTACTGTATACAAATTAGAAACCAAATCCTATGAAATATACATATTTCTGAATGTAGGCATTGCATTGAGAAGGTAATATGACTATGTCTCAAAGCATAACCCCAACACATATAGACAAGGTGTGCAATGACTAAAGACAGTCTTTAGAACAATTGACCTGGGCTGGTAGCTCTTTGTAATTGTTGTCCGATTAGAATAAGAACTATATTTTGCAAAAACAACCAGATAAAAGTGCAGGATCAGGAATTTACTTGTTTACAACCATGGTGCAAGGCTGGCCATCGTTTCTTTTGCCCTTGCATATGGCATAGTCAACTGACTTCCCCATCTTAAGCATTTGTCCAGCAGTATTTACAGTAAGAGAAAATCCGTTTCCCTACAAGATGGGTTTCACAAAACAAATTCAGAATATATACATAAATGTTCTTATAGACGAACATGTTTAAAATACAATACCCTGCTGTCCTTTCTAATTTTTGCACTCATAAGTGCAAATACCATGCCCACTGCCTCGTTCTTGTTATTTGAATACGCATCGCCAAATAGGAAAACAGGAATAGTGGTTTCATCTAGAGCAGAAAATTTCCATACTGCAAACGTCGTCCCATTAGAACTCTGTTTAGGGCTCCCCTTCTCAGCCAAAACGCCCACGGTAGCCTAGCAACCGAAAATGTTGTCACCTATCAACAAATTCCTGGGAAGGATCCACAACACACAATTTTTAAGACATACGAAAATGAGCATTCAGTTACACTCAGACTAAATTATTGGATCGAGAGAAAAATCAAAAGTTGGGGTTTTCAGAATTATACACACTTTATTGTCGTCAACTGGACGAAGCGAATGTCACCAAAGTAGTCGTGGAGCTCTGTTGGTGAGATCAAGCATTTCCTAAATGCGAGACAAAATAGCAATTTAAGTCCCTTTATAAAGCATGTACCTCCTGAAATCTTCAACTTCCTGTGCTAACCTGATTTGCAGATCGGAATATTTCTCCACATCAATTTCAAAAGAACTCTTTGACTTATTATCCGCTTGAGTGCCAGGCTTGCCGGTACCACCCTTTTTGGGCACTTTATCGACAAGGTAATCCTTGACGGCGTCGCGGAACACGGACATGTCAGCAATGCCCCATCATTTTCTTGGAGATCCATCATCCCAATAGTAACCTGCAACATCCGTAACGCCACTTAGTTTGGTCCAGCGAGACAAGTGTCCCACATGTAAGCACACCTTGGCCGCTGGGTTGAGCAGGGGTAGTAGTAGACGGTGACCCTGGCGGAGTCTCTAGAATGCGGTCATCAAGTGAAAGGAGGAGGTCGACATCGTCGTCCTGCGCCGTCGGCATTGCCGTCGTCGGGTTGCTGCTGACTACAATGGGAGCGAATCAGTGAACACGGGACTGATTCAGACGTTCTGGCGGTGCGGAGTATGGAAGTGAGCGAGTGGGAAGGAGAATACGGGGAGGAGAACGGCTGCGGAGAGGGGGAGGACCTCTTGCGCAGATGGGAGGAGAACGGCTGCGGAGAGGGGGAGGACCTCTTGCGCAGAGGAACGAGTGGGGAGGGTTTTTCTTTTCCTTTTTAATTTTGATTTCCAAATGTTGTATTTTAGAATGGAGGGAAGGGATATGAGATGGAGGGAAACATTTGGCATGGTATTTTTCATGGGATGATTAGTGAGTAATGTATTTGTGAGGGATTAGTATTTCCAAGGATGTTAAAAACACGGTTGAGGGATTTTGTCCCATATTTGAAGGATGAGCCCTCACAAATAGACATCATTATTCACAATCTATGGTTCCTCACAAATGTTCTTCAACAAAGGCCAAATTTTTTGTAGTGATGGCCTCATAATCTGACCCCATTTCAGTGCAGACCCACAATGGCCCATGGACACCCAACTCCCGATCATGGAATACCAACGCAAGGGTGGCTACGTCAACCATGGACAACCCTTTCCTACATGCCTGGACCGTATGACTCAAGACTGGCATGTCACATGCCCATGTGGGCCCCACCTAATGGAGGGGTTATGGCTCTGATACCATTTGTAAATGCCTGAGCCCACTACCCTAGGCTCTAGTAGAGTTTCAAGAATGATGAATGGCCCCACAAATCACCACTAGCCTTAACTATGCATTTTTTTCCACACTCATGCGCAAGCTGGGGTCAACTTCCCGACTAGTCACCCATCCTAGTACTACTCCAAGCTGAGCACGCTTAACTATGGAGTTCTTTAGTGATGGGCTCCCGAAAAAGGAGGTGCACCTTGGTGATATGGGTAGTCCAATCATTCCTTTTAAGATCAACTTATCTGATGCCTCAAATCCTGGGATGTTACATTTTCTCTCTCCTACTTATGAAACTCTAACATTGCATGTAGATGTATGCCATAGCTACATGAATGCTATGGTGAATCTTTATGTGATACAGGGTGGTGGCTATGAGCCTTGATGAGGCATGTTGAGATCATTATGTGATGGGTCTTATGACCTGGTAGAGGCTTCATGCCTAGTGAGAGGTGTCATCCTCCAGTGACGTGATTGAGGGATTAATATCCCATAGCGATGTGACATTGGTGATGGCCTTGTGAATGGCAGTGCTACAAGTACCAAGTGATTAAGTGACAAGTTCACACCTTATATGTTTTATATCTTCTAAATTTGTATTGGCTCCTTATTTGTGTAGAGTTTGTTTAGGGTTTATCCATTGTAACTTGACTTATGCTAAAAGATACCCAATTGGCCTAGCTAATCATGTGAAACCCTAATCGTGTAGTTGCCATGTGCCATAGATCCATTCCAATGTTAGTTTTATTACTGGATGGTGACACGAGTAACTCCTATGGGAAACTCAGAGCTCATAATTTTTAATATGTGGGGGTACAAGTTGAGTATCTCCTTGCATCCACAATTACAGGTTGGGTAGGATGACTATGGTCATACCTAACCCTTTGTGTGAGACGACCATGTGTGAGATGTACTCCTTTGTGATATGTGTTAGGCAGTAGTTAACTGCATTTGATGCCTATTTTTAGAATGACAATGCGTGAACCTGTTGTCTAGCACCATGACCTATACCAAGGCGGGCTAGGTGTTTTATAAGGAAGACCATAGGTGAGCTGATCCTTCAGCTTGACTATATGTCATTGTTTGCAGTTGACTGATATGTCTCTGTGGTGTTTCTCTTGTACTGACCAAGAGGTTGGAGAGGTCGTGGATTCCAGCTCTTCCATAGACCTTGTATGGCACCAATTTTGACTTCGTAGTGGTCAGTTGCATTTGAGTGGTACAAATAAAATCCTCAGGGCATAATAAAAGATGCAACACATCCGTGTAGTATATTTTCTTAGGGTCAAATACACTTCTCATTGGATGACCCCTTGCCTTATCTTTTTACATGTTTCTTGAATTATAATGTAGTAAGAGAAATCAAATGGTATAGATGTTCTTCATATTCCTTCTTAGAATATAAATTGTTCTACTACTCTGTGGTAACTGCGTAGTTTGCTTAATCTGTGTTCCCAGTTTAATACATATCGTTTAGTTGAATCTTCTCAACCTGATAAGTATGTTATCTATCTGCTTTAGTTTTCCTGTTCTTATAATAGACGTTTGGCAGAGAGTTATATCTCTTGCTGGGACGTTTGGTCTTACCCTGTGGGTTTGCACATCGTTTAGGTGGTCGTGCACAAAGAGGTGGAGATCATACAGTTGAGGTCGAGCAACAAGAGGAGATGTAGCTATTGAAAGGTTGGATGTGTTGTGAGTTCTTTGTAGTAGAGTCCTATGTGTCATCCCTATACTCTCAGGTCCTTTGGGGTTATTGTAGGTGTTTTATATTGAGACTATGTTTTGTCTATATGCCTTTGTTGTACATATATCACATGTATATGAACTTGTTATCATATGTACATGTTGTGGCTAGTGAGCCAATGGACAATTCTATGTAATAATTCTTTGATATGAGATATGACAAGTGGACTTTGTAGACCCATATGTGATATGTTTCCACTTTAGGTGGATATGTGATATCAGTTGTAATTTCCTATATTTTCTGGTAACTTGGTTGTTAAGCATAATTCCGTGCATTATTTTGAGTAATATCATTTTATGGCATTGGTGTGTCACAAGTTTGGTTGGTATCAGAGCTTTAGATTCCCTGATTCTACAGGGACATAGGACTAGGGTTGTGTCTATTTTAGTGTCCTCTAATCTATCTTATGGTCATTTCTTCCTATGCAGAATAAGAAGAAGATAAGAGAAAATGGCTGGAGAATGCAAAGAACATGCTACTAAGAGTAGTGTTACTGCACTAGGTGGTGGTGTCAGGAGGAAGGAGAGAGTTGATGGAGTGCCTGAGATGCCTTAATTTGACCCTGCAGTGGTGGCCAATCCCATTTTCCACTCCATGTTTGGACATTTTATGACCATGGTGATGCATATGGCGTACAAAATGCCTCCACCCCAAGCGAGAGCAGCAGTCTCCAATGTGGAATCTTCAGGTTTTGGGAAGACCTTTGAAAGGTTGAGATGTGTAGGAGAAATTTAGTATGCGGGTTTGGTAGACCCGATAGATGTGGATCTATGGTTGACAGAGTTGTAGAATGCCTTCAAGATCCTCAACATCCCCGAAGAGGATAAAGTGAAGCATGTTGTATATCTTTTGAAAGAGAGTGTTGGCCATTAGTGAGCCATTGAGGAGGAGAAGAGACTAGGTGTCATGACTAGTTTGGAGGAGTTCTGATGTGAGTTTGTCAGTTGGTACTTTCTGGAGACCTACCTAGATGAGAAGATCATGTAGTTTGAGAAGATCTGACAGAGATCTATGTTAGTAAATGAGTATGAAGCTAAGTTCATGGAGCTTCTCAGGTTTTTTCCTCACATGGCAATGACAGACAAGGAGAGGATCAAATGATTTGAGAAAGGTTTGAGTACAAAGTTGATGACTCTAGTATCATCTCTGGAGAATAGAGAGAAATTCATCATGTTTGTGGAGTCGGCCAGGAGGGTGGAACGATCAATGGTGGGGAAGCGTGCGACAAAGGCCAAGAAGAGGCATGCATAGTATCAATGAAAGTCGTCTGGGGGCTTTAAGAAGCCTAGGTTCTCAGCACCGCCGTCACAATGGAGATCGGCAAGTCAGTCACAGTGGTCACCTAGAAGAGGTAGAGGTTGTAGCTTTTCCCTACAGGAGCCCATAGTGATGCATCAATGTCAGTGATAGGGTTGTCCAAGCCATGGTATGAGAACAAGACTTGCTACAAGTGTTGACAGACCGGACATATGAGATCATATTGCCCTATGAGAGATGAGGAGGTGATCCAACAACCAAGACAGAGTCAGTCAAGGTCCTAGAAGCTACAATTCAACAGTGGCAGTGGCAGAGGATGTGGATAGGCATCATAGGCTGGTTCTTTTGGGCAAGCCAGTAGAGGAAGGGGGTGACAACAGTCAATGACTCAATCTACACGATGAATCAGCCGGAAGGAGTGGTCAACCCATGAGTTTTGATAGGGAAGTATTTGCTAGATGTTCTTTGTCTGTTACTCGTAGACTTGATAGTCTTTGTTTGGAAACCCCGTTGGTTGGTTCCGCCGAGCTGTGGGAGGTGTGTCCATCATGTGTCCTTTATTTTTTAGGACATATCATTCAAGTGGATCTCATCCCACTTTACATGCATGGATTTGATGTGATCCTTGGGATGGATACTTTGGAGAAGTATCAGGTGGTCTTAGATTGTGGTTCCAAGGTAGCGATGTTTGTCGATGGTGGTGTTTCGTGGGTCTTCCAGGGGGATATGAATATTATTTCAACCTTTTTGGTGTCAACGATGATGGCAGAGAAGTTGATGAGGTAGGGTTGTGATGCATTCTTGGAACATGTGGTGGATTCCAAAGTGAGGAGTCTGAGTATGCAAGAGGTTTCAGTTGTTTGTGAGTTCAAGGACATGTTTGTTTCCAGCATTGTTTAGGTGTTCCTCCAGTCAAAAAGATTGATTTTGAGATCAATCTGGCACCCGGCATGTAGCTGATAGCACAAACACCGTACATGATGGCACCAACTAAGATGTCAGAGTTGAAGAAATAGTTGTAAGAGCTACCTGAGAAAGGTTTTATCAGACTGATCATGTATCCTTATGTTAATCCCGTGTTGTTCGTGAAGAAGAAAGACACATCCATGAGGCAGTGCATTGCTTATATACAGTGAAACAAGGTGGCAATCAAGAATAAGTATCCTTTACAATAGATTGATGATCTGTTTTGCCAGTAGAGGGATGTTGTAGTGTTTTCCAAGATAGACCTAAGGTTTGGATATCACCAATTGTGGATCAAGGTGGATAACATACTAAAGTCAACTTTTAGTACGAGGCATGGTCATTACGAGTTCATGGTTATGCCAGTCGGGCTAACCAATGCACCAACAACGTTCATGGACTTGATAAACAGAGTGTTTTGATTGTATCTTGATCAATTTGTGGTGGTATTCATAGATGACATCTTAATATACATCCAAGATATCCAGCAACATGAACAACATCTGTGTCAGGAGTTGACCTTGTTGAGACAACATCAATTGTATGTGAAGTTTAGCAAATGTGAGTTTTGGCTGAAGGAGGTGTCCTTCCTAGGACATGTGATATCTGTTGAGAATTTTCATGTGGACCCTAAGAAGGGGAGTCTTTGATAGAGTGGGAACAACCAAAGACACTGATAGAAGTTTGTAGTTTTCTAGATCTGGTAGGATACTATAGGAGGTTCATTAGCATAGTGGCATTACCCCTAACGAAGCTGATGAGGAAATATGTACCTTTTGTTTAGGATGACAAGTGCTAACGTGCTTTCCAATCATTGAAGGAGAAGCTGACAAGTGCACCAGTTAGTGCTGCCAGAGTAGGGAAAATGCTATATTGTCTTTTGTGATTCTTCAAAGAATGGTCTGGGTTGTGAGTTGATGAAAGACAAGAATCTAATCTATTTTGCATCACGACAGCTAAAGAATCATGAGCATAACTACCCAACCCATGATCTGGAGCTAGCTGCATTGGTCCATACCTTGAAGATACATAGACACTTCCTTTATGGTGAGAAGTGTTAGATCTTCACAGACCATAAGAACCTGAAGTACATCTTTTCACAACAAGAGTTGAACATGTGACAGATACCTTGGATGGAGCTAATTAAAGACTATGAGTGTACTATAGATTACCTTCCAGGAAAGCCAAACATGGTGGCATACACTCTGAGCAAGAAATCGTATTCATAATCATCTGCTGATAAGGCACAATTATGTTCCTTGGTGTACTATAAGAGAGACACATTGGTCTCCTTGCAATAGTTGAATGTGAAGTTGTAAGTGTCCGTGCTGACAGGCTTGTTAGCTCAGTTACAAGTAAAGCCTATGTTGAGATGGCATACTAGAGAGGCTCAACAAAGTGATAATGTGATACATCAAATCCGAGTAGAGTTTGGCAGTGAGAAGTGTGATGGCTTTCATGAGACAGAGGATGGGACAGTTGTTACAACAATAGAGTTGTGGTACCTATTGTTGATAATTTGAGGAAGATGGTCTTGGAAGAGTCTCATTCTTCAATGTACGTTATGCATCTAGGAGGCACCAAGTTGTATCACAATCTTAAAGATTTGTATTGGTGGCCTAGTTTGAAGTGTTACATAGCTGAGTTTGTCACAAAGTGTCCTGTGTGCCAACAGGTTAAGGCAGAGAATCAGAAGGCTACATGGATTTTATAACTGTTACCTATACCACAGTGGAAATGGGATCATGTTATGATAGACTTTATGGTTGGACTGCCTAGGATGGCCAAAGGTCACAATTCCATATGGGTGATAGTTGATAGGTTAACAAAGACAACACACTTTTGACTGTAAAGACAACATATACAATAGAGAAGCTTGCACAGATATATGTCGATGAGATAGTGTGGTTTCATGGTATCCCAGCTACCATCATATTTGATAGAGGTCCTCAGTTCACTAGTTGTCTTTTGGAACGTCTGCACACAACTATGGGTATACATTTGAAGTTCAATACAACGTTTCACCTGCAGACAGATGGGCATTTAGAGAGGGCGATTGAGATTCTAGAAGATCTATTGAGAGCATGTGTTTTGTAGTTTTTGGGCAGTTGGAATGTCCATCTTAGTCTGATAGAGTTTGCCTATAATAACAATTATTAGAGGAGTATTGATATGGCACCTTATGAGGCTTTGTATGGGAGACATTGTAGGCCTCTATTGTGTTGGTACAAGACTGGTGAATTTCAACTTTTGGGTCCTGAGCTTGTGTAGCAGACAACAGAGAAAATCAGAGTGACTTGACAACAATTGAAGGTAGCACAAGATAGGCAGACGTTGTATGCAGATCATCGACCTAGACTGTTGGAGTTCTAAGTGGGAGATAGAGTGTATCTCAAGGTCTCTCCTTGGAAAGGTGTTTTGTGTGACACCCGTTATCACACAGACAATGAGATTACACAAAACCACACAGAAATAACCATTAGCAACGGTTTACCCAAAAACACTAAAAATTAAAACCATTTTCCATAAAGATCCACCGCCAGAAAACTCTTTACAAAAAATCCCAAAGCTTGTCATATATATACAACATGGTGCATTCCTGTTCCATCCGACACAAGTTTGCCATCACCAAAATATACACGTGAGTAAACTATAAGCAACAACAACATATTAGTCAAAAGCTCATATCAATCATGAAATCATAGCAAGACTATTCCTTCAAGGACCTGAGAGTACATGGACAACACATATGACTTCTATTTACAATAAGATACAACTAATAGCACACCACCTCAAATTTTAGGTCTTCTTCCTACTGCTATCCTATCTCGGCTTACACAATCTCTACTTCCTTGTGTATGTCCACCTAAAAAGTTGTAGAACCCACCGGGTGAGACAAAAGTCCCAGTGGGAGATATAACTCTTCAACAACACTATTATTATCACATATATACTATTATTAGAACAACAAGTAAAGATGTACTATTCTAAATAGATCTGACCATATATTATGATCATGATAGAATATTATTATAATTGAGCAATTCATATAAATATAAATAAATAGTAGATCAAGTAATCACTTTAGAAGGACTATGAACAACATGTATGACAACTATTGATTATGTCATACATATACAATTACAACCTCATTCAATATTTCTGTATTCCATTTTCAAGAGAAATATGCTACACAAATAACTAAATCATTCAACAATTAATCTCATGATTATGCACACACTTAGGCACACGATGCTCAAGCTTATGATGCACACACTCACATTTAAGCACAAGATTATTATAATCACACACAATAAATCCTATTTTATGCCCTGAGGATTTGAGTCGTACCACCCAAATCCAATCGTCCCCCTACGAAGAGCTACCAATGGTGCCATACAAGGTACAAGGAGAGCCAAACTCCAAGACCTCACCCACTACTCCCGGTTAGTATGAGAGACAACGAAGAGACATATTAGTCAACTATTCATAGTGACATATAGTCAACTATTTAATCAACTAGCCCACCTTGGTACATGTCACGATGCTAGAGAATAGCTCACTCATGTCTATTTGGATAAATATAATTGGCTCACTCATGGCCATTCTAATATATAAAGAATTGGATCACTCATGGCCATTCTTATAAAAGGATTGCTCACTCATGCCCAGTAGTTTAAATATATTTGGCTCACACATGGCCATTATTCAAGAAAAGGATTGGCTCACTCATGGCCATCCATATTACATAATTATTTTATAGATGCAAGAAGATGATTAACTATGCGTCCTCTCATATTCAACAATATGTGTTTTGAGTTAAACTCATATCACCATCCAACAAGTTCTGACGCTGAATGGATCTATGGCCAATGCAACCTACAATCTTAGGTGTATCACAACATCTTTTAGCATTAATCAAGTTACAAGTATACCACATAGGTAAATGCTATGAATAACAGTGTAATACATCCTTCAAGAAATCACATAACAATTGTAACACATACTTGTTACTTTATTACAATTATCTTGGGATCTCAATCCTTTAAACAGTCTACTGAGAATCCCATCTCATCATCATTATCACATTCTATGGGGTTTGAATCCCCTTAGTTCATTATTGAACAATGCCACCTCTCACTAGGCAACAACCATCTCTAGGTCATGAGACCCATATAAAAATCATACTTGTTGTACATGTATTTCACATGGCTCACAAGGCCCAATCAATCTATGTAATATCACATCACCATTGCCCATAGTTGGCTATGCTCATTATCTCAAAACACTTGCATGGTTAAGATCTCATGATAAAAGAGATATCAATTTAAATATCATCACCATTCCATAAAAGAAAAATCCCTCAATCAAGTTACAAGCATGGTAAAATGAAAGGTATATCACATTACCTAAGATTCTTAAATAGTTGGAACACCTCTATGTTACCCTATCATTTTCATCATGGGATATCAATCCGTTAAAGTCACCATTGAGTACCACATCATCTTCTAGGCAACATGCCTTTTATAGGTCATCAGACCTATTCACTTCCTTCCTATGATACAAGTATTCCATATGCCTTATAAGGCATATTCAAGCTATATTAGATTATAACCACTATAGCCCTCATTTGTATATAATCATAATATCTGTATGGTTAAGATTTCATTATATTATCGTAAACTTTGATTTACTATTATCATGCTATTTCAAGTTGCACTCCCTCTTGTGATTAGGGTGGGGTTTCTCTCTTTAATCGATTAAGGTTTCTAGGGTTTATCTTCTTCGACTGATTCATATTTCTAGGGTTATATTCAATAACCAAACCCTAAACCATAACTCCTCATATCTAGGAGCTTATTTATTGTCATAAGTATTCATACATAATTATTGTCAATTATCATGAGTTGAATGTCAACATGAGTGATACAAGTTCCTCTCTCATCCTTACTAGAATATTGGTTTCAACTTAATTTGTTGTATTGACTTCACCCTCTTTAGGGTGTATTGGCCTACACTTGTCAAAGTGTATCAATATCATTACATTATCATGTATCAACTTGATTATACTCCTCATATGTCGACCTACACTCATCAAAGTGTATCGGCCTACACAGTAACCCTTGTGTCGGCTTGTACACATTCACTTGTATTGGCTTAGATACTTTTATCAACCATAACACTCTTCACATGTGTCAGCCAAAGATCCTCACTTTATGTCGGGTTAGACAAATGTATCGGCCATGACACTCTTCACTTGTGTCGGCCGTGACACATCAAGATGATATTGGTCTTGAGGTGCTTAGAGTAATATCGGCCATAAGCATGACATGGTGTATCACCTTCACAATATCTTGCTGTATCAACCACACCATGATTTGGTGTATTGAACATATCATCATATAGTGAGTTTTCCATAGAATACTATAGGGTATCGGCCTCACCATTACTTTCTATGTCAGCCAAGGTGTGTCACCCATCACACTTGTGTCAGGTTGTTAGGGTTAGGGCATATTAGATTAGCCCTATTGACTTTATATCTTCACTCAACTTTCAAGATATTGGCATGCCCCCATATTTAACCTTAGGTGACATGCTAGACAACTATAAGAATGATGGTCCTTCACATGTAGAAAATTGGTAATGAGTTAAGACCTCATGTGTATCAATTTTCCCCTCACATATCCTAATATTGGGTTAGAGTTTCTTAAACCAATATTAGTTTATGCATGGGAGATTCCATCATTTTCAAGCTTCAACCCTTCGTCCACTAACACTCTAGTTCATGGACAACAACCCCATATATCCATTAGATCTCATAGAATCATTATTCAACCAAGGAAAGTCGAAATTAAAAAGGAATCATCAAGTATTGCATGATTGAAGGTGAATAACAATAGAGTTGAGTTCAAATTATATAACTCACCTCAAGATCAAAACAATAGCTTCAAGCTCCAAAGCTTCACATTACCAAGTTTGAAGGTGACTTATCAAAATTACAAGACTCGATCATGACACTTCAATATGAAAGAAGATACCATAGTTAGTAACTTGATGAAGAAGAAAAGAAAGAAAGGAACCATGATATGAGAAGCATAGTCCACCCAAGGTTGAAGATGACCATGGATTCACCTTAGGACTGATGCTTGAGCTCCTTCATATTCCTTAAGCTCCTGTGGTCCTCCACCAAGAAAGGGATGATATGAGGGTAGAAAATTTTCACTAGTAGGTGAAAAGAGAGGCTTATATAGTTGAGTTTCAAGAGAGAGAGTGTATGTGAAGTGTCACCACCATATGCACTTAGGTGACACGTGTCCATGCATGGTGACTCCATGCATCCGTGATTATCTAGACATGAGAAACTGTTGTGGATAATTCAAGGATGAGATATTGGCCATTGGGTAGCTTGCTTGACAAGATATTACAACCCAATATCACTTTATATGAAAACTGATACAACTTTTGCAAGGAACATCTAAACTGATATGATTCACTTAATTGAGGTTCTTAGCCTGATATGTATACTTTAAAAAAGTTTCTAAACCAATATGGGACCTCCTCTATGGCTTCCAAGCTGATAGGCAATCCCATATATACTTCATAACTCGACACAACCCCATCTAGGGTTCAAGACACTAACACTCTTTGGCTCTTTCACCACCAAGAGTGTTATTAATTAACCAAGAAAATAAGGCATCCCTCCATTTTCTATCCTCTAGATGATGCTAAAATAGAGAAGGGACACTCTAGTGGTGATAATTTGTACATCAACCCCACATTTTGGGTAAATTGCAATTTGTACAAAAACTATCATATAAAGCACAAACAACTTGCAAACAATCTCAAACTTGAGAATTAGATTCTCCTTAAGTCTTAATTTACTTTTCAAAAGATTAAGACAAATTTCTAAGCAACTTACTTAGGCAAAAGTTCTAGGGTTATCCCAAAACCCAGGTCAGGGGTGTTACATGTTATCAACCCCTAACAAGGATTTTGTCCTCGAAATCTCAAGAGAAAAGAGAAAGGTACTTCCTCATTAAACTTTTATGAAACCAAACAAGGGAATATGAAAATAGTAAAATTACTTATAACTAAGAAAGATTCTTATATTAAACATCTTCTTTTGTCCATAAATTGGTTTTAGATTAACTCTGGTTCCACCTTATCATAATTAGAATGTGGTAGAAATTTTTGTGCCAAATTTCATATTTCTTTATGCTCTTTAGATTGTATCAAACTGACTACTTGATTAGATTAATTATAAAAATAGAAATCTAAGAGTCCCATACTTACCTTGCCTTCAATAATTGAATACCTATCTAGGGTATTCAAGCATTGAGACTAGGTTGTATGCAATTTTGTTTTATATTATTTTTAAGTTCTAAGACTTAGTACCTCTAATTTTCTATATGTGTCTCTTTCTCATGTTCCCATAAAATTAATTCAAAGGAAACTCAACAACAACTATATTTCTTATGATTAACAGGAAAAATAAGGAGAAAATACATCAGAATGGAAAAGTTCTATCTGATCTATTACCCCTTACGGGTCATTTAGTGTCTCAGGCTGACTCAACGCATAGAGTCTAGCCATTTACTACTGTCACCCTCATCCTCTACTACCTGGAGTAGATGAAAATATTTGTGACACCTTTCGATGTCCATGTCCTCCTGTTCCATTGAACTGTGGTCCTTGTGAACCTTGTTGATTCTGCCTTGCTTGTCACGCCACCTCATTGTGCCTTTGTGAACAAAACGGTCTAGTATGCCCAACCTTTCCACACCTATAACATGTCTTACTATCATACCATGGTCTTACTAGTCCCATCATTGTCTTAGAAACTGAGCTTGAGGCTCCAAATGGAGGTAAACTCCATCCTCTTCCTTTACTTGGTGACCACTGCATTGGTATACTAGATACTTGGTAAAGTGGTAGTATTGAAAACTTTGGCTGCTTAGAACCACCAAATGATTGCTCCTAAGATTGTATAGAACTCTTCTTAATACTTTCCTCATGCTTCCCTATAAAAAATCTCTCTATCCTCCTCACAGATGCCACAAATATGGCAAATCTTTCCCTACTTTCCAAAGCAGCTGTTGAGGCATACATCTCAACATTCGATCATGTCTTAAAATGTCAGATCCTTTCTAACTCAGTAGCAACCATTTGAGGATAAAATCATAAAAGTTCCATAAACCTAGCCTCATACTTATTATTGTCATGGTCCCTATTCTATCTTCTCAAACTGTGAGATCTTTTTGTCTAAGTATGTTTTTGGAAAGTACTTACTGACAAATTCTCAACAAAATCCCTCCGAACTAATGTATTCTTCATTCCTTTTTACTTCTTCTATGGCCCACTAATGGCCAACACTACCCTTCAAAAGGTACACAACATACTTGACCTTGTCATCATCTGGGATGCTTAGGATCTTAAAGGCTTTATCTAGCTCAGTAAGCCATAGATCTGCATCAGTTGGGTCAGTTGTTCCAGCATACTCTATAGCCCCTACATGATATAATCATTCAAAAGTCTTATCAAAACCTGAAGTTTTGCATTGGGGACTGGTGCCCTAAGTATCTGATCCACCATGTGTGCTATCGTGGTCATAAACTTCCCGAAGAGAGCATGAAAAGTAGGGTTCTCTATCATGACTGAATCAAGCTAGGGATTCTCAGGCACTCATCCTTCTCTTGCTTGATCCCTTGCATGTTCTCCTGGTGCAACAACATTACTCTCAGCAATATGTTCATCATGTTCTCTAGACATCTTTATGCTTTCCCCTTTCATCTGCATAGGCAAAATTCACTATAAGATATACTGGAGGGCACTGGAACAAACTCAACACCTTAGTCCTATGTCCATGTAGACTCACCGAACCTATACCTATGATACCAACAAATGTGACACCCATTATCACACAGACAATGAGATTACACAAAATCACGTGGAAATAACCATTAGCATCAGATTACCAAAAAGAACTAAAATTAAAACCATTTTCCATAAAGATTCATGGCCAAAAAACTCTTTACAAAAAAGCCCAAAGCATGTCATATATATATATATATATATATATATATATATGTATATATATATAACATGGTGCATTCCCATTCCATCTGACACAAGTTTTCCATCACCAAAATATATACATGAGTAAACTATAAGAAACAACAACATATTAGTCAAAATCGCAAGTGGATCGTGAAATGCAAGACTATTCCTTCAAGGACCTGGGAGTGAAGGGATAACACATAGGACTTCTATCTACAACAAGACACAACTGACAACACACCACCTCAACTTTCATGTCTTCATCCTACCGCTATCCTATCTCATCTTACACGATCTCTGCTTCCTCGTGCACGTCCACCTAAAAAGTTGTGGAACCCATAGGGTGAGATAAAAGTCCCAGCGGGAGATGTAACTCTCCAACAATACTATTATTATCACATATATACTATTAGTAGAACAGAAATTAAAGCTGCACTATACTAAACAGATCTGAACATATATTATGAGCATGCCAAAATATTATCATAACTGAGTAGTTCATTCTCAAGAGAAATATGTTACACAGATAACTGAATCTATCAACAATTAATCTCATGATTATGCACACAATTAGGCACACAATGCTCAATCTTATGATGCACACACTCACATTCAAGCACAAGCTTATTATAATCACACACGTTAGATCATGTTTTGCCCCGAGTATTTGAGTTGTACCACACAAATCCAACTGCTCCCTATGAAGGGATACCAACAGTGCCATACAAATCTAAGGAGAGCTGGACTCCAAGACCTCACCCACTACTCCCGGTCAGTATGAGAGAAAACACAGAGACATAGTAGTCAACTACTGATAGTGACATATTGTCAACTATGTAATCAACTAGCCCACCTTGGTACAAGTCACATCGCTAGATAATAGCTCACTCATGGATATTCAGATAAATAGAATTGGCTCACTCATGGCCATTCTAATATATAAAGAATTAGCTCACTCATGGCCATTATTATAAAAGGATTGGCTCACTCATGGCCATTATTATAAAAGCATTGGACCATGCATGGCCATTATTCAAGAAAAGGATTGGGTCACTCATGTCCATCCATATTACATAATTATTTTATAGATGCAGGAAGATGATTAACTATGAATCCTCACATATTCAACAATATGTGCTTTGAGTTAAACTCAATTCACCATCCAACAAGTTCTGATGCTAAATGGATCTATGGCCAGGTCAACCTACAATTTTAGGTGATCACAACATCTTTTAGCATCAATCAAGTTCCAAGTATACCACAGGTAAATGCTATAAATAACAATGTAATACATACTTTAAGAAATCACATAACAATTGTAACACATACTTGTTACTTTATTACAATTATCCTGGGTTCTCAATCATATAAACACTCTACTGAGAATCCCATCTCCTCATCATCATCATCACATGCTATGAGGTTTCAATACCCTTATTGAAAAATGTCACCTCTCACTAGGCAACAAGCATCTCAAGCTCAAAAGACCCATATAAACATCATACTTTTTGTACAATTATTTCACATGGATCACAAGGCCCATTAAATCTATGTAATATCACATCACCATAGCCCATAGTTGTCTATGCTCATTATCTCAAAACACTTGCATGATTAGGATCTCATGATAAAAGATATATCAATTTAAATATCAACACCATGACATAAAAGAAAAATCCCTCAATGAAGTTATGAGCATGATAAAATGAAAGGAATATCATATTGCCTAAGATTCTTTAATAGTTGGAATACCTCTGTGTTACCATATCATTTTCATCATAGGATATCAATCCCTTAAACTCACCATCGAGTACCACATCATCTTCTAGGCAACATGCCTTTTCCTAGTCACCAGACCTATTCACATCCTTCATGTGATACAAGTATTCCATATGCCATATAAGGCATATTCAAGCTATATTAGATTATGACCACTATAGCCCTCATTTGGCTATAATCATAATATCTGCATGGTTAAGATTTCATTATATTATAGTAACTTTTGATTTACTATTATCATGCTATTCCAAGTTGCACTCCCTCTTGTGATTAGGGATAGGGTTTCTCTCTTCAATTGATTAAGGTTTCTGGGGTTTCTCTTCTTTGACTGATTAGGGTTTCAACGGTTATTTTCAATAACCAAACCCTAAACCATAACTCCTCATATGTAGGAGATTATTTTATTGTCATAAGTATTCATACACACTTAATTACTTTCATCAATTAGCAATAGTTGATTATCAACAAGAGTGATATAAGTTCCTCTCTCATCCTTACTAGAATATTGGTCTCAACTTAATTTGTTGTATTGACTTGACCCTTTTTAGGGTGTATTAGCCTACACTTATCAAAGTGTATCCATCTCATGACATCATCATGTATCAACTTGATTATACTCCTCATGGATACACTAACCCTTGTGTCATCCTAGACACATTCACTTGTGATGGCTTAGATACCTGTATCAACCATATCACTCTTTATTTGTGTCGAACTAAGCTCCTCACTTTGTGTTACACCTCGATCGTTCAATTACCATTAATTATGAGATTAGGGCATAAATTGAGGATTTAACGTAATACAAAGATCACCCTTAACTTTTTCTTTTCTTAATTCCTTAAAATTAATTTAAAGGAAAATCTTATGACTTGGAATAAACTAAAATCTTACTTAATTGTGGAAGCAACTACTATTTACATTACTAGGTAGATAAAGCAGATTTACACATCATATTACATTTTTCATGCGGAATATAAAGCACAACAGATAACTTAAAACTAGTTTACATGTTACATTACATTCTCTCTCTACCACACCACATGCCTAAGGACCGAGGGGAAAGGACTAAGAGACCTCTATCTAACTACGAACTTCCTTCTAAGAACTTGGGTGATACGATCCTTAAACTTTCTCGTGCTGACACTGACCTAAAAAAATGTTTTAGTAGGTTGGTGAGCTACTGGCTCAGTGAATAGAATTTCACCCAACCATCACAGATAACTCATTTTTATGTTTATTAATTGGAATAAAATAAAAGATAATACTATACTGAGTAGATATAAACAATATAATTTAAAAGATAGGAGATGTCAACATTTCATTAAGATAACAACGACTACAAAGCTGTAGATACGATTAATAACAGAGAATACTAAAATTTCATTTAAAGGACAACTATTGTAAAACTAACTCAAATCTTTCTTAACTCTTTAACTTATAAGAAACTCTATGAACCTATATGAACATATTTTATCTTATGCCCTGATCATATGCAGTGTACTCTACATATGAAGACTCATAGCGAACTATGATCCCACCATACAAGACTTAGCCGACACCCTGGGATAGCTAAGTCTAACTACTCTCCTGGTCTGCAACAGGAAAACTGGATCTTTGGCTCGACACTCCTATTGCACCGTAAACTGGACTCCTCCTCTAATCGGAGCACACAGGCGGAGAGTCAAGCCACCTATTGGCTTTTTCTATACTCTAGTGCTACCAGGACTTCTGGTTGATGTTGGGCATACTTTTCTATACTCTAGTGCCACCAGGACTTCTGGTTGATGTTGGACACTGCAAACTATAATTTAAGGAGACTTCCATTAGGGCTTCGTCCCCCCGTACTACCTGATAGCACGTTTAGACCCTCGTATAGTGGACGCTACCAGGGTTAGGTTGTTTCACCCCTAAGGTGCATACCTCACATAGGGGATCTATGGTGTTAGGGCCCTTAAATCTATAATTTTATTATTTCCTAGAAAACTCTTACTATGTTGAACCTTTTTATTACTTATACTCGACTCTGGTATTTCTATGGCATCTCATCTATTTAATTGCATTTTAAATCACAACATGAATATCATTCTAGACCTGACAGAGCAATATACTCAAAAACATTATAATTTACTGAGTAATCCATATACCATGCATGCAGACAGATTGAAATTTCTTAAATAAACTAAACTCATATAAAATTGGCTCATATATGTTGGAATTATACTATTGATCATCGTAACACACTAACAAGAGTTAAGTACTCAATATATTAGAAATCGTCAGTAGCACTTGTAAATATTCTATAATTCCTCAAAAATCGAGCACATCAACCCAAATTCTAAGTTATGCATCACATAACGTAATTTAGTTTTAATTTCTTATCATGGCATGAATTATTAATAATAATTGGAAATTTCAAATGAAATTTTTGAGGAACGTGTCAATTTGTGTAAATATTAAATCATTCACCTTAAATATAAAAAAGAGTGTACCATTAGGTTTTCTTTGAATATTTTTCATGTCATCATCATTTCTTTGAAATCGAGCATCTATTAACTTACTAAAAATGTACAACCTAGATTTATAACCAAACTATGCCGTTACTGGTCATGTGCTACTGAGTTCAACATTTAATCGAGCAATTTAAGTTTTGATCAATCGTGTATTTACAAATCACACATATCAATTAACTAATTAGTGTTGTGCAAACGTTAATAAATAAAATGTGCAAATTAGAAATCCAGCGGCACCGACACTACCCGACACCTGGGTAAACGCTGACATCTACGAATGATACCGATTTCAATCAAAACGTCCGATTGTTAGAGTTATACTTGCGTTAGAGAATGAAATTATACTCACCGTGATTTGAGACGTCCAAAAACAACTTGAAACATGTCTAGAGGCCAGTTTCCAGACGTCAGTAGGCCGTCTTCAACCTTGGTTGAACCCTAATTTGAACCTGCTTTATGCACAGGTGGAAAGGAAACTAGGCTAGGTGCTGCTCACGGGCTAGTTGGCTATGGATTCGAGATCTAGACCCTTGGCTGTACTCAAAGGCACAATTTCCTTGGCTATGGATTCGAGATCTAGACCCTTGGCTGTACTCAAAGGCACAATTTCCTTGGTGCTAGCTCACACCCAGTAGCCCTTGATCACTGCTTCTGGCAGCTACTGATAACAGCCATTTTGGGGCTATTTAGGGCCTTTATTTCGTTGTCAAAACTACCTTCTAAACTGTTTTTCCTCTTCGTTTTATCTTGTTACTACATAGAAATAACATGCACTATGCCCCTGACTCTTTTCCTATCTTTTGTAGACATTTCCCTCATTTTTCCACCCAAAGTCTGCAAAAAGGCCCATCCCGGCCCATCTACAACGAGCACCTGCATCGACCCTTTTACTGGTCGCCCGACATGCCCATTTACCTATTGGGGTCACTGCCCAATATGGCAGCAACTCGATTCAAACATGTCATGCGAGGAGCCCTGACGAGTGGTACACTATCTACCCGACAGGGAGCTTTGCTCGCCATGACTCATCAGCCCGATACAGGCATGTCACGTGATGTGAGTTACTCATCAGAAGCAACTGCCTACCAGGATCACTCGATACACTCACAACCCAGCACGTGACACCTGCCGTGCCGGGCGACAACATGTCAACCATCCCTGAAGCCACATAAACGGAGTCGATAAAGTGCACATGGACCCACAAGGACCACAACCTCTACCAGCTGCTACCTATAAATAGCAGCTATAGGACTTCAATGGGATGGGTCAGAACCCCACGAGAGCTAACTTCAGAAAGATATCAACAGCTAGTGTGTCGCGTTCCAAGGCATGCCGGGTGATACTAGGTGAGCACACCCCCGACTCGAGAGGGGCGGGTGGAGTTCACTTTGAACCCGTTCCTGGTAGCCACAACAGCACGATACGACCAGGAAGGCCTCCCCTGCCGGGTCCCTAGATGGGCCTCAACCCGAGATGGATCACCCCTCTATACCCAATACAAGGAACCTGAGAACCTAAGCGATTCCTGACCCGAAACGATACTGAACCCAATACGGACTAACCGTTACGACATGTCTCTTATAGGATGGGAGCCTCCCTGATTGGGAGCATGTTGCCAATGCTTTTATCGCCAAGTTCTTCCCCATCGAGAGGACCATCAAATATCAAAACAAGATCATGAGGTATTCCCAGAAGCCCTCAGAGAATCTTTATGAGACTTGGGAAAGATTCCAGAGCTACCAACGTGAATGCCTGCATCATGGTTTTTCGGAACCAAAGCTCATAACCACATTTTACAATGGGGTGTGCCCCACTGAGAGGAAGTCCTTGAATGCTGCTGCTGGTAGTGATTTCTTGGGACTTAGTGCCCAAAGAGCCAGTGAGATTATTGAAAACATGTCTACGAACCAACAAGATAGAGAATATGACCGAGAGTCGCTAAATCATAGTACTCCAGGTGAATCTAAGGCTATGGAGGCCCTCGCAGCCAAGCTTGACAAGATGATGACAGATGTCCAGTCCCTTAAGAAGCAAGGTTGCAAAGGGAAGGTTCGACAGGAGGTCGTGAAGAGTTGTGTCACCTGTGGAGAGCCTGACCACATGTCAGATTTCTGCCCGCACACCGCACCCTAAAAAGATCTCGAAGGGGACTTTACAGAGAATGTGAGTTATTTTCAATACCGACAGCCTGACCATCCTGGTTTCTCTTATGGGAACTCCAGTGCTGCTGAGAACTCTCACCAGCTGGTGAGTGGAAAACCTTCAGGAGGACCATCAAATCAGAAACAATAGATAGGGTTCCAGCAACAGAGGGCCTTCCAAAAAAACCAGCAACCACGAATGTCTTTGACGATAGAATTTATGTCCTTCTCCAAGAGACAGAATGACATCAATGAAAAGATGTACAAGAGCTCAGTGGATAGCACAACTCTGCTCAAAGTAATGTAGCAATAGATGGGTGGCTTTTCTACCCAGATAGGGGAGCTCTAGCAGCATAACAAATAGATTGATCAGCAGCTGGCAAGCCTTGCCCAATCCATCAACCATCAGGTGGGGCGTTTCTCCTCCAATACTAAAGCCAACCCACAAGGACATGAGATGACAAAAATGGCCATTCTAAGGTCAAGAATGATTGTATCACCAGCCGTTGAGAAGATAGTAACATCAACAATAGTACCCGCCAAAGGAGTTAGCACAGAGGGTGTTGAGGAAGAAGTTATGCAGAAGTCAAAGAAAGGAGTCAAAGACAAGGTTAACGACATCTCTTCTGAAGAGCGTGCAGACAAGTACGCTCCCCACGTACCATTCCCACATAAGATGGTAAAAGCCCAACTAAAGAAGAGGTATGAAAAGTTTCTGGCTGCTATAAAGAAGTTGCATGTGGACGTCCCATTCCTAGATGCCATTGAAGAAATGCCCACTTATGCCAAGTTCCTAAAGGAGCTGATAACAAGAAAAAGGAAAGGAGAAGACATAGAGACTGTGAAGCTCGCCAAGATGTCTAGTTCTTTCATCAAAACTAATATGCCTTTGCAGAAGAAGGATCCAGGGGCCTTCGTAATCCCCTTTCAAGTTGGAGATAATGTAACTCGGAAAGGTCTAGCAGTCCTAGGGGCTAGCATCATTTTGATGCCTCTGTCCCTTGCCAAGAGAGTGGGGCTCACCGATATGGTAAGCACCAACATGAGGATACAACTAGCTGACCATACCTTCACCCGTCAAGTTGGTGTCATTGAAGATGTGCCCATCTGAGTGGGACACTTATTTATCCCTTGCGATATTGTTTTGATCGATACCATAGAAGATCCGAACTTCCCTATCATTTTCGGGCAACCCTTCCGTGCCAGCAGCCGAGCTCTTATCAATGTCGAGGCGGGAATGATTATGATCCGTGTTGGAAGAGATCACATTGATTTCAACATCAGTGATTGTATGAGGCCCCCCTCGTTCTTTGAATCTTCCTACTTTGTTGAGAGCTATCAACAGTTATGCGATGAAGTATAGGAAGAGAAGGCCATGGTAGATCCTTTGATGCACACCTTAACTGGCAAGTTATGTGAGATTGATGATCCTGAGGTCATGGAATTGTTGGCCTATCTGGATATTGAAGAAGCGACTGAGGATGAAGATCCTATTGAGATAGTTAGATATGCCACTCTCTGAGAAGCCCTTACTGAAGAATAGAAAAAGGAATTCCACCAGAGCTAAAAGTCTTGTGGAAAGGCCTTGAGTATCATTTTCTAGATCAAGAGAAGATGCACCCGGTAATCATCAACTCAGAGTTGACAGATTGCCAGAAAGACCAGCTGCTCAAAGAGTTAAGGTTGTAGAGGAAAGCCCTGGGTTACTCAACCAGGGACCTGAGAGGGATAAGCCCTTCGGTGTGCATGCACCAGATCCATCTGGAGGAGGACTCTAGGCCGTATGCCCAACCACAAAGAAAGCTGAATGAAAAGCTTTGCAAATTCGTTAGCAAAGAAGCAGTTAAGCTCCAAGACACTGGAATTATCTATGCTATCAGTGATAGCATGTGGGCGAGTCCAATCCAAGTAGTTCCCAAGAAGGGAGGGACGACCTTGGTCAAGGGAGATGACGGGGTCGAGGTGGCCACCAAGATGGTCACTGGATGGCAGATGTGTATGGATTATTGGAAACTTAGCACCACCACCCACAAGGACCATTTCCCTCTTCCTTTCATCGATCAGATGCTAGAACGCCTGGCCCATCATTCCTACTTCTGCTGGCTGGACAGGTACTTAGGTTTCTACCAGATCCCCATCCACCCTGATGACCAGGAGAAAATGACTTTCACTTGCATCTACAGAACTTTTGCCTTTAGAAGAATGCCCTTTGGGCTCTATAATGCACCTCCTACCTTCAAGAGGTGTATGAATGCCATTTTTGCAGATTTTCTCGAAGACAAGATGGAAGTGTTCATGGATGATTTCAGTGTATATGGCAGCTCGTTTGATGATTGTTTGAACAATTTGTCCCTCTTAATGAAAATATATGAAGAACATAGCTCACCCTCAACTGGGAAAAATGCCATTTTATGGTACAAGAGGGGATTGTTCTTGGACACAAGGTGTCAAGTAAAGGTATTGAAGTCGATCCATCCAAGGTTGAGGTGATAGCTAAGCTCCCACCACCTACTTCAGTTACATGTGTTTGTAGTTTTCTAGGTCATGCCGGTTACTACCAGCGGTTTATAAAGGATTTTTCAAATATAGCCAAGCCTCTCTCTAACCTTCTGGTGAAAGATGTGAAGTTTGACTTCACGGAGGAGTGTATGAAGGCATTCTCAACTCTAAAGGGTACTTTAATATCTGCACCGATTCTCCAGTCCCCTGATTGGAGTCTTCCATTCGAACTTATGTGTGACACTAGTGATTTTTCTATAGGGGCCGTACTCAGCCAAAAGAGAGACAAGAAGCATCATGTTATCTTCTATGTGAGCAAGAACCTAGATGAGGCTCAGTAGAATTACATGACCACAGAGAAAGAAATGCTAGATATTGTGTACGCCTTCGACAAGTTCATGTCTTACCTCATGGGTTCAAAGGTGGTTGTTCACACCGACCACGGGGCTATTAAATATCTAATGCAGAAGAAGGATGCAAAGCCCAAACTGCTACGTTGGGCACTGTTGTTACAAGAGTTTGACCATGAGATCGAAGACAAGAAGGGCTCAGAGAATGTGGTTGCAAACCATCTCTCTAGGATTTGGGTGCAAGATGATCACCCACTTCCCATCAATGAAAGCTACCCCGACGAATCCATCTACTCAGCCTAGTTAGCCGACCCTGAGGGGCTGTGGTATGCATATTTCTGCAACTACCTAGCCTGTAAGAAGCTTCCCCCAGATATGTCTTATAATAATAAGAAGAAGTTCTTCTCTGATTTAAAGAACTGTTATTGGGATGATCCCTCATTGTTTAGGTGTTGTGCCAACGGGTTATATAGAATATGCATACCAGAAGAGGAAGTTTCAGAAATTTTGTTCAAATGTCACTCCTCTCCATATGGAGGACATATGGGAGGTGAGAGGATATGTACCAAGGTGCTACAATCTGGTTTCTACTAGCCAACCTTGTTCGAAGATGCTCATGCATTTGTAAAGTCTTGCAATGAATGCCAGTGAAATGGGAACATTTCTTGTCACAATGAGATGCCATAATCATATTGGATTTAAGTTGAAATTTTGGATGGGTGGGGTATTGATTATATGGGACCATTTCCTTTTTCCTATGGTTTGAAATATATTCTAGTCGCGGTTGACTATGTCTCTAAGTGGGTTGAAGTAGTGCCTACCTCTACGTGCGATGCTAAGGCAGTGATCAAACTCTTCACCAAGATTATCTTTCTAAGGTTTGGAGTTCTGAGGACCGTCATCAGTGATGGAGGCTCTCACTTCATTGAAAGATAGTTTGAATCACTCTTGCGTAAGTACAACATTCACCACAAGGTTGCAACACCATATCATCCACAAACGTCTAGTCAGGTGGAAGTGTCCAATCGGCAGATCAAGCAGATCTTGGAGAAGAAAGTTGGAAAATCCCACAAGGACTGGTCGACTAAGTTAGACGACGCTCTCTAGGCGTACATGACTGCTTTTAAGACGCCATTGGGCACCACACCTTACTACCTGATATATGGAAAAGCCTTCCATCTTCCTTTTGAATTGGAGCATAAAGCATTCTGGGCAATCAAGCAGCTCAATATGGACTGGATGCTAGCTGGAAAGAAAAGGTTTCTTCAACTACAAGAGCTTGAGGACCTGAGACTCCACGCCTATGAAAATGCTTGGATCTACAAGTTGAGGACCAATATATGGCATGATTCACATCTGAGGAAAAAGGACGTCAATGAAGGTGATAAAGTTTTGCTATTCAAATCTTCTATCTGTCTTTTTCCAGGGAAGCTATAGAGTAGATGGTCTGGACCTTTCACCGTTGCAAATATTTACCCATCTAGGATGATGGAGCTCTATGATAAGGACGATTTGACAAAAGTTTTTCTAGTAATCAGGCATAGAGTAAAAAGGTTTTATGAAGACAAATCTTTTGTGAGAAGATCAGAGATGGCCCTGCAAGAAGCTAGAACAACAACCACCAGAGCGAAGTGAAAGGGTTTGATGGTGTCGTGCTACAGAAACTACAATGCTCATCGGGAGGCATCCCCAGTTTTATTTTTCTAGCATAGGATGTTATTTCCCTTCCTGAAGAAAAACATTACAAACATTATCATTGTAATAAGGCCCGAGTCAGTGCATGCGTCACGTGCACAGAGTCCCTCATTTTATGGGCCACCGACTTAGTTTTTTTTAAGCTTTGATGAGTAATACCATATGAGGCTAAAGGCATTCTTTCATGCGAATTATGTTTTACCCATCAATGATCTGTGATTTTAGTTTTCTACGCTTGTTTTGTTTGTCATTTTTACTCTTTTGAGAATCTTATCGGGCGTGTTCCAACCTGTTCCCTTCCTTCTCGCCTTACACGACACACGATTTCTAAGTGGACTACCTTCACCTCTATCAGGTGACATCGTCATCCCTTGAATTACGTGTCGTGCAGGCTGCGAGTATCGCGCATTGCGCCGTGTCGGGTGTCTCTATCACCCAAAGTTGTATCGGCCAGTCCCCCCCCCCCCCCCCCGCGTGTGGCGCAATAAGTGCTTGACCGTATCGGGAAGCAAAAGCATGCCACGCGACACGACGATCCCACACGACATGTATGCCACATGGCACGAAGCTTGCTTAGGAAGACAAATCGTTCTATGACGTGACGAATTAGACTGATTTTACTATGTCTCAGGAAATGATTCGCCTCCTCGCGTGACACGTGTCCCTATTTTTCCCGATTTACCCCCGCTCGCCACTACTATAAATAGTAACTCGAGTTTAATTGTATCGGGCACCTGTATTTACTTTTCACCTACTCCCGTATCGTGCATCCTACCTTTACTTCAGCTCTCGTGTCGGCCAGTCTCTTCACGATACATGTGTCGCACACTAGCAACCTCACCTGATACAGATATAACATGATACACCTTATAAAGTAATCAATCAATCGTATCGCCTGACTCGTATCGGGCGACACCTTGTATCGTGAGGTACCTCATGTCGGGCGAGACATGTGTCACGCGACACCCTTTTCACACGACGCCAATATCGTGCAACGAACTTGCTTTGTGCTGGTATTCACCTTTCGACTTTCTTTTTCATCGGTCCTTTGACCACATCACGTGACACGCTTGTCGCGCGCTCCTTCCCGACACAGGTGTATCAACCATGACTCATCGCCTAGTTTTGTTTCATGACATGGCTCCAGCTTGTATCGTCCGACTCGTATCGGGTGGCACCTTGTATCACGTGACACCTCATGTCGGGTGAGACTGGTATCGGGCGACCCCTATTCTGAGTTTATCACGCGACAGGCTTGCATTTACTCAACTATTTTGAGATCGTATGATCCTTCGACTTTTTGCCAGGAAATACGAGTATCGCACAATGCCCATGTCAGGCATCCATATCGGGCAAACCTTGTTTTACTAATGCAACCCGTATCAGTTTTTCAAGCATCGCCTATCTGGTGTTGGGTGACACGACTTTCTTGGTCTACTGCCCGATATCAGGTAAGATGAATCAGTAAAAGATCTTATTACTTACCCCACTTTTGTTCAAACATTACAGACATGGCTCGCACCAAGCAGACAGTGGTCCAGGTCGACGAGCAAGGCCAGAGGGTCAATCCTGATGCAACATCTGAAGTGACTACAATCGGGCAGAAGCGCCCAAACCCCGACACGACGGGGCCATCTGAGGCTGAGAAGCAGCCTAGGAAAGAAGCAACGACAACCCCATCAATAGCGGCAGAACCCCTGGCTCACTCTCCAGGACGGTTTGTGCCCCGTGATCCAGAGCATCAGCAGTGGTACACAGATCTGGCGGCCAAAATATACCGGCCGACTCGATTCTTCCACCAGCCTTCTTTCCAACAACTCGGCATCTTCAACATGCTCGACAATGTCTTAGGAGCTGCCAGGCTAAGGAACATATGCTTCAACTACACCAGCACATACACTGAACTCACCAAGGAGTTCATGTCCTCCCTCCACCGGGTGTCAAACAAACCCGTAGAAGTCGAGAGATTCAGTGGGGCGGATAGGCTGTAGGGGCGGATGTACAACATTGAGCACGATATTGTAGAGAAGCTCCTTAACGAGATCTTCTCCTCCACTGGAGTTGAGAAGGAGATGCTGAACAATGACACCAGGATCACTGAAGGCGAAGACTTCAACCCGGTAGACCTCTGGAGGAAGCTAACTGGTGAACAATCATTTAATCCGGGGAGCAAGGTGGCGGCCATCCACTCCTACTTCTAGAGGATCATCCACAAGATAGTGGCGTGCCTCCTATTCAGCAAATATGAAACGAGCAAGCTCTACATGAAAGAACTCCATCTCATGTGGTACGTGATGGAGGGAAAGGTGATCAACCTGGGGCGCTTCCTACTGAGTCGACTCCAACCAATAAAGGATGCCACCAAGGAGTACTGCATGGGAGGCATCATCAACCTGATCGTGACAGGGTTGGGATACCCAAGGGAGCCGTACAGCCTGCCAAGGACGCAAGGTGATGACATGATAGATATGAAGTTCTTGCAATGAGCCAGCATAATAAAAAAGGAGGGCCGCCACTACTTCTACAAATTTGCAAGAACCACTACTCTCCTACCCCTCCCGCTCTGCACCAACTATGATGCAGAGAAGCTGGTCTTCACACCAGTAGAGATCGAGGCTCTACCAAACCAGATGACAAAGGCTACTTGTGCTTCCAGCATAAGCTTTTAATAAGGGGCAACAGCCGCATCCACCGCCACCACGTAACCAGTAGTAGCTATTGCTAAAGCCGCCATTACTGCTCCCGTACCAACCGCGACCCCCACAAAAACAATCACCACGGCTACAGAAGAAGTAATGGCGATCGTGGAGGTCATCCACTCAACTGGGGCTGAAATGATGATGATAGCCCCAGGGGAAGCTACCGCGGAAGAGACGGTCGCAGCTCCTGAAGCTTCAGCTGCGCCTTCGATGGCGGAAGCAGTGGTACAACCAAATGCCAGCAATGATGCGTTCACTAAGCTCTTGAAGGAAGAGCTCAGGGTTGTGCAACCCATACAGATGCTGCCAGCAATGTCACCGATGGTTAGTGCAGAGGAGGTGGCTAATAGTCGGATGGTGGAACAACAACCCCCTTCCCCACACCCTTCTCCACCACCACAAGCTGATGAGGCAGAGACAGTCACGAAGGAGACGATGCCCCACCCTGAAGCAATGCCCTCGTGGACGATTCAGATGGATTCGGCCCCACTTGAAGACACACACTCTTCAGATTCCCGCATGAGGAGCATCACGAGGATGAGAGGTTGATCAACTACAACCCCTCCATCATTGGGGTAGGTCCTCAGTCAAGAGTTTGACAACTTGCAGGAGGTAACAAGCAACCACTCAGCTACTTTTACTTCCCTTACCCGCAAGTTTAGTGTTTTCCAGAGGAGGCTGAGCGAGCAGGAGAATCAACTACTAACTCTAGTTGGCCTTCCTAGCCAACTAGAAGCATTGAAAAACACAATGCAGCTGACGCTCCAACGACTCAACGCCATTGAAAAGAGGCTGAATCAGAGGGACAACCACCCCCATTCAAGACAACCAAGGAGGTCTCCATCGCCCCTAGTCCCCGACTCTCAGCCCTCGTCTTTGGCATCCTCTTCAAGAACATTGTCTTCTTCCTCCTCCAGCGGGCCCTCCACAATGCCCGAGGAAGAAACGACGAACAAGACTGCCAACAGGGCACCAGCGGGACAGGAGAGCACCCACAACGTTGACATGGCCGCTCCCCCACCCTCCATAGAAGAAGCTGAAGACGTAGATGTATCCATCAGCCTAGTGGAGGGCTCTTTTGATGAATCCAAGGGAGAAGGGGGCGACATATATTCTGCCAACGACAAGCACCCCCCTAGAGCAAGGAGTTCGACGGTAGATGCATTTTCTGCACCGTCGCAGATCCCCTCCTTCAAGATTGCCAATTTTGACCAACGGACCATCGACTACCCGACGATCAGAGACCAGAAGCTTCTAAACATGGTCTTGAGGTCGTAGGAAGATGGAGAGGACGTCGTCTGGGGCAACGATTACTTCTCTATACGATGGGAAGCACTGAAAAGCATGTTCTGCTCCCCAGCCATAGTAGGGAAGATCCTCTTCTGGGTCCTGGAGGTGCTATGATCGAGAATATAGGCACCAGGATTGGTCGGTAGCCAATTTACAATGCCACCCTGGCCTTGGCAAGAAGATTAATGAAAGGGGCGTACGACTCCATCCAAGTGGCCAACATGTTACAATACATCGAAGAGCATAACCCAAACCTGGTGTTGGCCCCCTACAAGCATAGAAGAGATTGGTTCCTCTACATGGTAGACCTCCGCAACCACGACGTCCAGCTCCTCAACTGCTGCATCGAAGAGGTCCCACGCCCAGGACACATATTCATACACCCAAAAGACAAGCATCCTAGGCTTCTCCCACTGTGTCTTCTTCGTGCCATCAAGAAAGGAGTCCAACGCCACATCGGTGTCTGAAACTTCTTCTCCCTCAGAGACTTCCCCGTCCAAGAAGAGTCAGGAAGTGGAAATAGCACCCTCATCGTCCTACGTGCCATGGAGGTGCTCAACATCTTCAGATATATAAGACACCTCCAAGGCCAGAATTTCTATCAGCTCAGAAGCACATATGCGCTTCTGCTGATCAAGGACAGACGCTATTTCCTAGATGTAGGCATACTAGAGAAGCTGCTAGAGAGTGACCAAGAAACTGAATCATCCCAACCTAGCATCCCCCCAGGAGAAGAAGCCGAGATGGCCACGAACATCTACAAGGCAGACAAGCGGATGGACGTTCTGTGAGAAGTACTCACCAAGGAAGGCTCCGCTTTGCCTGCAGTATCTGAAGAATTAATCAACAACTTTGACCACTCCGCATGCACAACCCTATCGCAGGAGAAGGTCAATGAAGTTCTCCTCATGCTAGTTGATTCTACCCCCGCCGACATCATTTACGAGACAGGCAACGTCATAGTCCCCGTTGATGATCTTCGAGACTTAGTAAAGGCAGGAGGATGTCTAGCGATGTCGGTGGCGTCAGCCTACATCCAGATTCTACAGAAGAAGTTTGAACATGCCTACATCGCCCACCCAATGGTGTTCAATGATATCTGCCTAGCTGATGAATCAAGAGCGAAACAACAATTTCTGGATGAGATACAATGCAGCATGTCGCGTATCATATTCTTTCCAATGTTGCATTACAACCATTGGACGCTCCTGATGGTGTACACTTTCCCACAAGCAACAATCTTCTACAATAGCTCCGACAACAACAAAGATCATCCGGTGCAGTGTACATCAACTCCATTGACACCCCTCGAGCACTTAGCAAGGAAATACTACATCGAGGTGGCAACATTTATCCAGTTGTTCATGGAGAACACAACGAACAAATGGCACGAGCTTTGATTCTGCCACAATAGTCTGCAACAAACTCCACAATCAAATGACTGTGGCATCTACGTGCTAGAATGGATCTCTAGCTCAGTGGCGCTACAACAAACACCCGACAAGATCCACCACATCGACTATCACACCAAACATAGAGAGTATGTGTTGGAGCTTCTATCTGGAAAAGGCGTACTCACCGACTAAACCCTCACTGACTCATCACTACCCTTCCTCATCTATCTCACAACTTTGAGGATAGAGTGTGGGGTAAGTTTAGGGGGGGTAGCATATCAGTGAGGGAGGTACCTAAAATTTCTCCCCATCTTATCTTTTTGTTCTTTCCCATATCCTATAGCACATATACAACTGTTTACCTCTCAACCATTGTACCAATACACTCTATAGTAAATATCAGATACAACTTCTTCCAGATTGTTCTTTATGTGTCTAAGGTGGTGCATGTTTTTGTTATGATCTTTCCGAAAATGCAGTCTCAAATGACAAAAAGGCTACAACTTTTCTATGCCAATTTTGAAAAATAATCTCGCAACAGCTAAGAGATGTGCATGCGAAGGAAAAAGCTGCCCAAACAACAAAACTCTCCTTTTTCCCCTATCCATCAAAAATCCCAAAAAGAGAGAAAAGCCTTATGAGAGTGAATAAAAGCATGAGAGTTGTGCCAAATGAAAAAAAACACACACTTGTCTCTCCAAAAGTACCCATCTTTAGGCATGGTAGATCTGGGGCAATGGTATGTAGGATGTGAAATCACTTCTCTAAAGCCAACTGGCTTGGACTACAGGGACCACTTGCCCGTTAACGGACCCATACCTGGATGGACCAATGGAAAACAAGAAAAACCCAAAAAGCCTTAAATGTACTAAAAAACCCAACTTCTATTTCCACACTGTTTGGTGTGAAAGCTAACTTCAGAATCATGCACCCATGTCTCGCCAAAGCTAAAGAGAAGATTTTTTGTTTCTTAAAATAAGGAAGGGAAAAATAAAGTCCTTTGCTCGAAGACAGACGTAATTTTCCTTAAGACATCTCAGAACTTGCTTAAACCCCTTGTCTGAGGACTATGTATGGTATGAAGAAGTATTGCAAATAAAGTGTTAAGATGAGTACGATTGATTGAGGACAATCAAAATGCTAAGTTTGGGGGAGTTGATAACACCCGTTTTGGGGCTATTTAGGGCCTTTATTTCATTGTCAAAACTACCTTCTAAACTATTTTGCCTCCCCCTTTTATCTTGTTACTGCATAGGAATAACCTACACTATGCCTCTGACTCTTTTCCCATCTTTTGTAGAGATTTCCCTCATTTTTCCACCCAAAGTCCGTAAAAAGGCCCATCCCGACCCATCTACAACGAGCACCTGCATCGGCCCCTTTACTGGTCGCCCGACATGCCCATTTACCCGTCACGGTCGCTGCCCGATATGGCAACAATCCGATATGGACGTGTCGCGTGAGGAGCCCCAACGAGCAGTACGCTATCTACCTGATAGGGAGCTTTGCCCGCCACGTCTCATCAACCAGATACGGGTGTGTCACGCGATGTGAGTTACTCATCAGAAGTAGTTGCCCACCTGGATCACCCAATACGATCAGAACCCGGCACACGATGCCTGCCATGCCGGGCGACATCATGGTGACCATCCCCGACACTACATAAATGGAGTCGATGAAGGACATGTGGCTCCACAAGGACTGCAACCTCTACCAACTGCTGCCTATAAATAGCAACTACATGACTCCGATGGGATGGTTCGAAACCCCACGAGAGATAACTTTGGAAAGAGATCAGGAGCTAGTGTGTCGCGTTCCAAGGCGTTCCGGGCGATACTAGGTGAGCACAACCCCAACCCGAGAGGGGTGGAAGGAGTTCACTTGGAACCCATCCCATTAGCTGCAAAAACATGATACGACTTGGAAGGCCTCCCCTGCTAGGTCCCTAGATGGGCCTCAACCCGAGACGACTCGCCCCTCTATACATGATACAAGGAACTTGAGAATCTAAGAGATTCCTAACCCAACATGATACTGAACCTGATACGGACTAACCGTGACAGCATGTCGCTCGAGAGGGCTGGCTTCCTGACACACTTGTATCGGGTAGGGAGTTCTCTGGGTATGCCCTGACCATTACGGTATGTCTCCCTAGAGGGTTGGCTACCCGACATGGGTTTATCGTGCAGATCTCTTGCCTGGTACCGGGTTAGTTGTTGCTTCTAGATCAGTGGACCAAGCAGGCCTTGTGGTGCTACTAGGGCGAGGTCGAGGAAGGAAGGAGGAAGAAGAAAATAGGAGGATGGCAATGCTAGAAACATATCTGGAGCTCGAAATTGCCCCTTTGCTGTGACCGATCGGGCTGCTATGTTCTAGCGGTGCTTTTCACCGATCTAAAGGAAGGAGATAAGGGAAAGGGGGCTAATAGTTATGGGTAAATTGTAGCCAAGTCCAAATATTTTAAAAATATCATAAATTTTTCCTCGAAGGTCCAATTGAAGTGATTTCTTTTGCAAAATTTCTAGCGCAGAATCCACTACGACCTCAAGGTAAGAAAGAATGCTAATTATCATGTCTGAACTGGTCAAAGCACTAAGAATATCTACAAACACTTATCTTAACTTAATCAACATGATGATGCACTAATCACTATACTTACTGATTAAGCTCGGAGTGGGTCATAATAATCTCCTTTCCTTATAAGAATTTCGTCCCAAAATTCCTAAAAGAGAAGGAAACTTGTTACACATTTCAGCCTCAAGCTCCCACATGGCTTCCTCTAGGTTGTGGTTCCTCCACAAAACTTTCACTAACAGTATCTCACAATTCTTGAGCTTCTTGATCTTCTAATCAACTATTTGTACATGTCCTTCAACATAGGACACATTTGTTCTGAGCTGTGTAGGTTCTGCATCTACTATCTTCTCTATACCAGGGTAACACTTCTTCAACATCGATACATGAAGCACATAATGTAAATTATCCAACTCGAATGGCAAATCCAACCTGTAGGCTACAGGTCCAATCCTCTCAATGACAAGATATGGGCCCATAAACCTAGGAGTAAGTTTTCCTCTCTTGCCAAACCTCAACACTCCTTTCCATGGTGAAACTTTCAAATACACTTCATAACCAACCTCAAACTCAAGAGGTCTACATCTCTTCTCAGCATAACTCTTCTACCTATCCTGTACAACTTTCAACTATTCTCTGATCACTATAATCTTTTCTATAGCCAAATCCACTATCTCTGGTCCAAGAATCTCTTTTTCACCCACCTCATACCAACATACGGGTGATCTACACTTTCTGCCATACAGAGCTTCATACGGGGCCATAACAAGACTGGAATGGTGACTATTGTTGTATGCAAACTCTATAAGGCTCAAGTGTTCTTCCCAACTTCCACTGAAATGCAAGACACATGCTCTCAACATCTCCTCAAGAGTCTGAATGGTCCTCTCTGACTGACCATCCGTATGTGGGTGAAAAGTTGTACCGAACCTCAACTTTGTGCCCAAAGCATGATGCAGCTGATTCCAAAACCTGGAGGTGAACTTAGGATCTCTATCTAATATAATTGAAACTAGGATACCATGTAGCCTGACTATCTCATCCACGTATATCTTAGACAACTTCAGGACATCAAAGGTTGACTTAATAAGAAGAAAGTGAGTAGACTTAGTCAGTCTATCCACAATCACCCACATCGAGTCACAACCTTTAGGTGTCCTGGGAAACCCTACCACAAAATCCATTGTGATATGTTCCCACTTCCACTCTAGTATAGGAAGAGATTGCAAGGTACCTGCATGTTTCTAATGCTCAACCTTAACTTACACTGCATCTAGGCACATACTCAACTACATCCTTCTTCATACCTAACCACCTGTACAACTCCTTGAGATTCTTGTACATCTTAGTGCTGCCTGGATGCATAGCATACATCGATGCATGCGCTTCCTCAAGAATCCTTTCTTTCAAATTACTATCTCCAGGTACACACAACCTATCATGCTGATACAACAAACCATCATCTGAAAACCTAAACTCTGGTCTTTTTCCCCCTTGTCATGTCCTGCATGATCTGCTGTAACTCACTGTCACTCTGCTAAAGTTCCTTGATCTGATCATAAAAAGTAGGATTAACTTGCATCTGTGCAATCAAACCACTATGCTCTATCACCCCTATGTCTAAGTTCAACTTCCACATCTCTACTAGTAGGTCTCTCTTGAAGCATGCCAGAGAGAATACATCTACTGTTGAACTTGACTTCCTAATGAGAGCATCTACTACCACATTTGCCTTACTAGGATGATAATCTATCGTCACATCATAATCCTTGATCAACTCTAACCATCTATGTTGTCTAAGATTTAGATCCTTCTGGGTGAAATGTATTTCAAACTCTTATGATCTGTAAACACCTGACATGCCTCACCCTAAAGATAGTGGTGCCATGTCTTAAGAGCATGAACTACATCAGCTAACTCCAAATCATGTGTCAGGTAATTCTCCTCATTCTTATTAAGCTGTCTAGATGCATAAGCTATTACTTTGCCTTCCTGCATCAACACACAGCCTAAGCCTCTCCTGGAAGCATCACAAAACATTGTGTAACCTTTACCAATCTCAGGCAGGATCAACACTCGTGTTGTATTCAACCTCTTCTTCAAGATCTAAAAACTCTTATCACAGTTGTATGACCAGACAAACAATGCATTCTTTCTCGTTAAGCGTGTCAGAGGTGATGCTACAACACTAAAATTCTGGATGAACCTCCTGTAGTAACCTGCCAATCCTAAGAAGCTTCTGATCTTAGTAGGAGTTTTAGGATGCTCCCATTGTAGAACAGATTCAACTTTCTTAGGGTCAACACTTACTCCATCTTCTGAGATGACATGTCCAAGGAAAGACACCTCAGCTAACCATAACTCACACTTACTGAACATAGCATATAACTGGTGTTGTGTCAACAACTGTAATGATATCCTCAGATGCTGCTCATGCTGCTCGTCATCTCTGGAGTAGATCAAAATGTCATATATGAAAACTACTATGAACTGATCCAAGAACATCTTGAAAATCCGATTCATCATATCCATGAAAGCTACTGGGGCATTAGATAGTCCTAAAGACATGACCAGAAACTCATAATTCTCATATCTTGTTCTGAAAGTTGACTTAGGAATATCTAAAGCCTTTATCCTCAACTGATGATACCTAGATCTTAAGTCTATCTTAGAAAAGATCGTCGCTCCACACAACTGATCAAATAGATCATCTATCCTTGGCAACGAGTACTTATTCTTGATGGTGATCTTATTCAACTATCTGTAGTCTATACATAACCTTATAGTACCATCCTTCTTCTTCACAAACAAGACTGGAGCTCCCCATGGTGAAGAACTAGGTCGAATGAAACCCTTATCCAGTAATTCTTGTAACTGAATCTTGAGTTCCTTCAACTCTACAAGTGCCATTCTATAGGCTGGTAGCGTTATAGGTTGACTACCTGGATCTCAAAGTCTATCTCTCTTTCAGGAGGTAGACCTAGAAACTCATATGGGAAAACATCTGGGAACTCACAGACCACTGGTACATCCCATAGGCTGACTGTGCTCTTCTCAGCTCTAGTATCTACTACATGTGCCAAAAATGCCTCACAACCTCTCTGCAACATCTTATGAGCTACAACGAATGATATGATACACGTAGGCAAAACTTTACTATCTCCAAAAAAGACACAAGAAAATCCACTTTGTTGAAAGACAACCTCCTTCTTCCAACAGTCGAGTTGAACTTGATGCATCTCTAGGCAATCCATACCCAAGATAACTTGAAAAGAGTTAACATCAAGGGGTATAAGGTTAACCGCAATGGTGTAACCACCAAAAGTTAACAACCATTCGAGACAAAACTCTATCAACACTGTCGGTTCACCTAACAAAACCCTCAACAAAAACTCAACCGGTAACTCCTGAGTTAACAGGTTAATCTCACAAGCTAAAGAACTCTATATAAACGAGTGAGTAGCACCTGGATCTATGAAAACTGTAACTGAAATGCTGTTAAAGAAAAGTATTTCTCTTGTAATTACTTGAGAAGAAACCATACCTTCTTGTGGTATCAAAGAGAAGAAGCATCCTGAAGCTCTTCCTTTCCCACACTGTCCTCGTTGTCCTTCCCTAGCACTGGGTGTTGCACCACCTCAGGAACCTAAAGCTATAGAGGAACTGAGTCCTCTAGATGGAGCCTATCTCGGGACATTCTGGTACTGTGACGGGGAACCCTGTGATGCTGACTACTATAACTGGGGGAAATTCCTCTTGAAATGTCCCATCTGTCTGCACTGATGACATCCTTGAATCTCCGTTCCCCAACACTATCCTGAGTGTGGTATTCCACATATATCACTTGCTCACATCCCTCACCTCGGTGGACCTGTCACTGAAACTGATGATCTAGAATACCTTCCTCTAGACGTTTTGCTCCATCTCCTCGGACTGGATCTTCCCCTACTCTGAGAAGAGATCACATCTTTAGATCCTTGATTACCATAATAGCCAAAACCATATCCAAGCTTCGAGAAGAACCCACTACCACTTCTTCATTGACCACTACTGTAACATCCCTAACCTAGGTTATGTACTAACCCTAGGTGTTTTGTTTAATAAAGATGATGAGATGTTTGCTCTTATCTTTTGAAAAGTAATTAAGGATATTGAGGAACTTATATTTCAATTTTAGTCCCTTTTGAATAATGTTGAAACATTGTTTTGTTAATTTTGGACAAAAGTGAAAATTCCACATGATAAGATGTTCCTATGATGTTGAGACATCATAAGAATGAATATAATGTGGTGGTATGGTTTCCACAAGCTTGGGAATCAATATAGAGCTTGTAGAACAATCCTTGTGCATTAAAACCTTATTTTGATGTAATGTGCAATTTACCCAAAACCTAGGGTTCAACATGCAAAATACCACCTCTAGAGGGTCTCTCATGTTTCTTGGCATCAAGTAGAGCAAAGAAAATGAGATGGGCGCCTCATTTGAATTGTTTTGGAGGAGAGAGAATCTTGACATTAAAATAATCAAGATTTAAGCATATATGGAGCTTTATTTTAATTTAATGCAAAAAGAAATAAATTAATTGAGGAGCCCTTCAACCAAAAGTTGAAGGATGTGTTTGCAATAATGTTGGACGAGCTTGTGCCTTTCTATGGCACAAAAAGATCTTGGTTTAGTGGAAGCCTCTCACATTATTATAATAAAAAGTAATATATATCCACTAAAAGGATGGATATTAATATAAAACTCTTTAAGGTGCTTAATTTCTTTTCCATTAATTCTTGGATAATGATGGAGTTTTGCAAGAACATGAAGATGGGTTCGTGGACAAGATATGGAGGGGGATTTTATGGAATTTTTTTTGGAATTAAAAGAAAATAATCCATTTTCTCTTTCCTTGAAAATCCCTTATACATGTTCTTTTTACAATACACATAAGGACCTTTCCTTAGTTTTTTCTCTTATCACTTTTCTTTGGCCGACCAAGGAAGAGATCAGGAGCAGGAGAAGGACGACCACAACCTGTTGGTAAGATTTTGATCATCTTCTACCTCGGATTCATGGTGGAAACCCTAAAGTAATGCTTGATTCTTGGTTTTCTTCACCTGATTTCCAATTCTAGCCAACTTGCTCATTCAAAAGCTCAAGAACGGACCTTGGGCAGTTGCTGGAACTCCATCCACCATTAGAGCCGTGGAGCTTGGAGATCATATTTGAGGCGGTTTTATAACTTTAACCCTTAAACATTGATATTGCATCAAGTTCTCTATGATTTGTTGGTTACTTTCTTCTATTTCAAACTCTTTTGATGCATTGCTGCAATTTCCATGAAAAACGGTTGCTGTTCTTGGATGCACGAAGGAAGATGATGATGACATCATATTGACACGTTTCCCAATAAAATTATTAGGTCAAATGGTTTGCATGAGTTGCTCAAACGGTTTCCCTAACCGTTTGGGAGCAAACAGTTTCAAACCGTTTGTGATGAAACAGTTTCATCAAACCGCATGGAGGGAAATGGTTTCAG
Organism: Alisma plantago-aquatica; assembly: GCA_963693085.1. Classification (NCBI taxonomy): domain Eukaryota; kingdom Viridiplantae; phylum Streptophyta; class Magnoliopsida; order Alismatales; family Alismataceae; genus Alisma; species Alisma plantago-aquatica. The sequence continues at coordinate 153,293,575 of OY856411.1, forward strand.
ACCGTTTGGTGATGTTTACCAGGGTTTACAGTTTTAGGATTTGTTCATAATGATTTAGGTTAATGACCCATCAATTATTATTGATTAACTCCAATTGGTTCATGAGTTGAAGGTCAAGTAATCACCTAAACCCTAATCGGGTTGAGTGCTGATTTCATAAGTGTTTGAGTTTGAAACTTGGGTTGATTGACCCAAACGGTTTGAAAACCATTTGGGGATCACCCAAAAGGTCTCAAGACCGTTTGGGGGTCACCCAAGACCGTTTGGAGGTCTAATCTTGGATATGGTTAAGTGTTTGAAGGTCCAAAGATATGGTATTAACCCTATTCGGCTAAGTGCTGATTTTGCATTGTAATGAGTTGATGTTTTGGGTTGATTGACCCAAACGGTTTCAAAACCATTTGGGGATCACCCAAATGGTCTCAAGACCGTTTGGTGATCACCCAAGACCATTTGTAGGTCTAGGGTTAGGTATGGTTGAGCAATTGAAGATCCAAAGATACTAGGTTGATGTATAATCAATTGCTGATTTGGTGACCAATCCTAGGATCCAAACCCTAATTGATTGATATGGTTAATGATGATGTGATGTGAAAACGGTCTCAAGACCATTTGGAGGTCATCCAAACGATTCCAAGACCGTTTGGGGGTCACCCAAGACTGTTTGGAGGTCTAGGGTTGACTATGGTTAGGTGTTTGGAGATCTAAATGTATTGAGTTGAAGAGTAATCAATTGTTGATTTGGTGAGCAATCCAATGAACCAAACCCTAATTGGTTGACTTGGATTTTGATGTGAACATGGGAAAACGGTCTCAAGACCGTTTGGAGGTCATCCAAATTACCTCAAGACCGTTTGGCATCAGGTCATGTCCATTTTGTATGATAGTCCAATAGTTTGAAAGTAACTAGTTTCACATTGTATAATGTTGAAGGATCATCAATTTCAAACCCAAATCCAATTGATTCAAACCCTAATTGGTGATCAATTGAGGGTTAATTTAAGGTCAAATCAGTTTAAGGATGACCTAATTAACTCAATTGAAGCATGGTGATAGGCCCAATTGATGAGTAGTTCCATAGATTCAATGGTTGAAGGAACCAACATTGGAAACCCCAAATCAATTTGTTTGGTTGAGACTCTTTTTGGTCCTTGTGGTTTTGAGGAGGTTTGGACCAAATGGTCTCAAGAACATTTGAGTCCAAATGGTCTCAAGACCGTTTGGGACCAAACGATCCCAAACCGTTTAGGTTCAGGCGGTTTCCAAATCGATTGAGTTCATGCAGTTTCAAAAGTCAACTTTGGGCAAACGGTCTTCACCACCTACTTTACTAAACGGTTTCAAGGTGGTACTTTAGAAAATAGTTTCATTGGTTGCTCAAGACCGTTTGAGGTCTGATTTGGTCAAGACCATTTGGGGTCTATAAGGCCAAAACCGTTTGGTGGATAATTAACCAAAACCGCATGGGTACTTAAAGTGGTTAAAGGACAAAGTGATTAGTTGACTAATACATGATGTAATCAAATATGATTATAGTAATTACATCTTAATGAGATGAGGTGATTAGTACCTTTGAATAATTAAGCCTTAATGGTCATGGTGACAATAACATAACCCATGATGTCAATTCTTCCTTAAGAGTGAGCTGACTTAACATAATCAAGACTGAAGCATACATCATCTTTCGAAGATGAAACAGAAGATTTCCTACATGGATGATAATTAAGTAATGGACTTATAATATGAATGAATGTCTAATTAGGGTATGATCCTTCATAGTGGGATCATGAAACCCTAATTATGATGGTTGATGAATCATAACCCTAATTGAGGGTATTAATAGGTGAAATCCTAATGCATGATGATAGTATGAACTTAATTCATAATGATGACTTGATAAACCTTAACTCAAGGTACTTTGATGCTCACTCCTACTTGGGGTGAATAGTTAACCCTAATCTTGGGTAATGTGTTGTGAATAGTAAACCCTAATCTAGGGTGATGTAATGTGAATAGTAAACCCTAATCTAGGGTAATGTGATGTGAATAGTAAACCCTAATCTAGGGTGATGTGATGTGAATAGTTAACCCTAATCTAGGGTAATGTGAATTGAATAGTAAACCCTAATCTAGGGTGATGTGATGCGAATAGTAAACCCTAATCTAGGGTGATGTGTTGTGAATAGTAAACCCTAATTCCAAATAAGGTGAATGAATATGTGAAACCCTAATTCTAGGTTATATTATATAGCATGAGAGCTCTAAGGTTGCATAATGAAGTGATGAGTCATTAATTCTAATTGAGCTGAGGGGATGATCAACCCTAATCGAAATGAAAAGGGAAACCCTAACCCTAGCAAGGGTATAGTGGTGTAACCCTTGAATAATGATGTCATAATTGTTTTACATTATGCTGGTATGAAATTGATATATCTATTATCATCTGTACTAATCATGTAGGTTTTATGAGATATTGAATATAGCCAGGTATGAGCTATGATGCTTTGTTTATTGAAAGTATTTTATGAGCTTTGTAAGCAATGATATGCTATGTTGCCTAGTGAAAGGTAACAAAAGAGATTGATAGGATGTAAGAGCGATGTGAAATACCAACATTGCAATTATCATGTTTACATTAACAGATGACTTGATGGCAATAAGTTACCTATTAAAGTTGTAACAAATATTTTGATAATCTCAGGGTTCGAACACCCATATTCTCAAATCATGATGATGGGATGATAAGGGATTGAGATCCCAATAATTAATAAAGCTGTGAAATGAACGTGATAGAAATAGTACTCATTCTTTATAGCAATTGTTATAAAGTTTTATGATTGAAAACATGCCTGATGCTAAAAGAATGATGTAATGCACTTAATTAATCAAGTGAAATGATATCATGTAGAGTCCTAACCATAGATCCATCATCATCAGTAGTTAGGTGATAGTGAAACAAGTTTTCCTAAGGGAACTCCTGGAGAGCATACTTTTGAGTATGTGGGGGTAATGGGCACAAATATCCTTACGCCCTAATGGAGGAATTGATGTGAGATAAACATTAAAACTCTCAATCCTTCATTATATGTATATGCCGGGACGATGTGTCACTAATCTCCTAATGATGATGTTAATGCCGAATCGATGTGAGATAAACAAGAAATCTCTCGATTGCGAAGAGAGTACAACATGCCACTGTAACTCTAATAGAGAAGTTGCCAGTATACCCTGGAAAGCTATTTTGGCAGAGACACGAGATGTCATGCATGTTGTTCCTCACACTGACTGAAGAAGATGAGGTCATGGGAATCCTACTCTTCTATTGACCTATGTATGGTACCAATTCCGATTTCGCAATGGTCAGTTGGAGTATGAGCGGTATACCTCATCTCCTCAGGGCATAAGTATGATTGTAAAACGTAAACATCCGTGTAGCATATTTGCTTAGGGTTGAATTATGAGAATCAATGGTTGATGATACATGGTCTAATATATTATAGTTGGATAAATGATATACATGTTCTTCATATTCCTTATAAAATGAATGACTTGCTGCTTAATCGAGTTATAATTGAAATGAACTGTATAGAGAATACTTCCCTACTTAGCTTAATCAATGATTTACCTAATGTTGAATAATTATAATTCTACTGCTCAATGTTATTCTATTATCAACAATAACAATGTTTCTGGCAGAGAGTTATATCTCTCGCTGGGACAATTTTTAATTGTCTCACCCCCATGGGATTCAACTTTTTAGGTAGACGCCGAGGAAGAAGAATCCCTCCAGTGGGTGAGCAGCAACATCAGCCACAACAGCAGCAACAACAGCAAGGACAACAGTGATCCTCAGGTGGAGACACTATTTGTCAAGTCTTATATATATAGAAAGAGTCCTATGTGTCATTTCTGTACTCTCAGGTCCTAGGAGTCAGTAGATGGTTTGATTTAGATATGAGATTTTTGGTTTGATGCCTCGAGATTTTGTATACTATTCATGTATAGTTTAACTGGGCAGTCAATGTTATGACTCTCGAGATGAGATGATACAGAGATGTACTGATGAATCAACATGTAAATAACTTACTTTGGTTCTTTATGGTAGAATTTTACCGTTTGTGGATTTCTTAACAAAAATATTTAAAATTTTAGTGATTTTCAGTAATTCTGCTGCTAATAATTTGCTTCCGCATTAATTAATCATGTTTTCATAAGTTGGATGCCACAACTACTAGATTGTCCTCTGCCAAAGTCTCTGGGTCTCTTTCTATTCTCATAACGCTTATCAGCGTTCACATACTCCTCTACATGTCTTGTTTCCTCATCCACATCATCTCCACCACCTGGACCCGTCACCTGAGGGTCAGGTCCAATGTGGCTCTCAGCTTGGTCCTAATGACCACACCCTATTCCTATCATCTGCAATAGTATAATAGAACACTCCCTATTAGAAAATTGTAGTTAGAAGGAAAACACTTAAGCCCTAATCCTATTGGTCTCTTATCATCCCCTGACCTTGACTTAGAGTAACTACGTACTCAACCTATGCTCTGATACCAAACGATGTTACAACCCGATCTCTCAATTACCACTAATCATGAGATTAGGGCATAAATTGAGGATTTAACATAATACAAAGATCACCCTTAACTTTTTATTTTCTTAATCACTTAAAATTAATTTAAAGGAAAATCTTATGACTTGGAATAAATTGAAATCTTAATAAACTGTGGAAGCAAATACTATTTACATTACTAGGTAGATAAAGCAGATTTACACATCATATTACATTTTTCATGCGGAATATAAAGCACACCAGATAACTTAAAACTAATTTACATGTTACATTACATTCTCTCTACCACACCACATGCCCAAGGACCAAGGGGAAAGGACTAAGAGACCTCTATCTAACTAATAACTACCTTCTAAGAACTTGGGTGATACGATCCTTCAACTTCCTTGTGCTGACACTAACCTAAAAAAATGTTTCAGTAGGTTGGTGAGCTACTGGCTCAATGAATAGAATTTCACCCAACCATCACAAATAACTCATTTTTATGTTTATTAATTGGAATAAAATACAAGATAATACTATACTACGTAGATCTAAACAATATAATTTAAATGACCTGAGATGTCAACATTTCATTAAGATAACAACTGTTGCAAAGCTGTAGATACGATTAATAATAGAGAATACTAAAATTTCATTTAAAGGACAACTGCTGTGAAAGTAACTCAAATCTTTCTTAACCCTTTAACTTATAAGAAACTCTATAAACCTATATGAACATATTTTATCTTATGCCTTGATCATATGCCGTGTACTCTACATATGAAGACTCGTAGCAGACTACGATCCCACTGTACAAGACTTAGCCAACACCCCGGGATAGCTAAGTCTGACTACTCTCCTGGTCTACAATAGGGAAACTGGCTCTCTGGCCTCGACACTCCTATTATGCCATAAACTAAACTCCTCCTCTAACCTAATCACATAGATAGAAAGTCAAGCCACCTATTGGTTTTTTCTGTACTCTAGTGCCACCAGTACTTTTGGTTGATGTTGGACACACTTTGTTGTACTCTAGTGCCACCAAGACTTCTAGTTGATGTTGGACAATGCAAACTATAATTTAAGGAGACTTCCACTAGGGCTTCGTCCCCCCGTGCCACCTGATAGCACGTTCCGACCCCCGTATACTAGATGCTGCCAGGGTTAGGTCGTTTCACCCCTAAGGTGCAGAACTCACATAGGGGTTCTACGGTGTCAGGGCCCTTAAATATATAATTTTATTATTTCCTAGAAAACTCTTACTATGTTGAACCTTTTTCTTACTTATACTCGACTCTGGTATTTCTATGGCATCTTGTCTATTTAATTGTAGTTCAAATCACAACATGAATATCATTCAAGACTGATAGAGCAGTATACTCAAATCCATTGTAAGTTACTGAGTAATCCATATACCATGCATACAGACAAATTGGAATTTCTTAAATAAACTAAACTCATATCAACTTGGCTCATATATTCTGGAATTATACAATTGATCATCGTAACACACTAACAAGAGTTAATTACTCAATATATTAGAAATCGTCAGTAACACTTGTAAATTATCTGTAATTCCTCGAAAATCAAACACATCAACCCAAATTCTAAGTTATGCATCACATAACTTAATTAAGTTTTAATTTCTTATCATGGCATGAATTATTAATAATAATTGGGAATTTCAAATGATATATTTGAGGAACATGTCAATTTGTGTAAATATTAAATCATTCACTTTAAATATAAAAAAGAGCGTACCATTAGGTTTTCTTTGAATATTTTTCATGTTATTCTCATTTCTTTGAAATCGAGCATCTATTAACTTACTAAAAACGTACAACCTGGGTTTATACCCAAACTGTGCTGTTACTGGTCATGTGCTACTGAGTTCAACATTTAATTGAGCAATTTAAGTTTCAATCAATCATGTATTTACACTAATCCAAATCACACATATCAATTAACTAATTAGCGTCATGCAAACGTTAATGAATAAAATGTGCAAATTAGAAATTGAGAGGTGCTGACACTGCCCGACACTTGGGTAAATGTGACATCTGCGAATGATACTGATTTCAACCAAAACGTCTGATTGTTAGAGTTATACTTGCGTTAGAGAGTGAAATTCTACTTACCGTGATTCGAGACGTCTGAAAACAACTTGAAACACATCTAGAGGCCAGCTTCCGGGTGTCAACAAGTCGTCTTTAACCTTGGTTTAGCCCTAATTTGAACCTGCTTCATGCACATGTGGAAAGGAAACTAGGGTAGGTGTTGCTCACGGGCTAGTTGGCTACGGATTCAAGATCTGGACCCTTGGCCAAACTCAAAGGCACAGTTTCCTTGGTGCTAGCTCACGCCCAGCAGCCCTTGGCCACTGCTTCTCGCAGCTACTACTGCTGATCAGTCGCAGCCACATGGGGTGTCACCCTAGCGCGCGATTGGAGTGAGGAAGAGGGGAAGATGAAGGTGGATGTGACACCTGCTGGCTGGAGGGTGCTACAGAGCCACCCCTCTCTCTCCCTTAGCTGCTGGCTATGCCGTTGTAGCTACAACTACTGCTGCTAGCTTCCAGCACTGCTACTAGGTCGGCGGCCCAAGCAGGTCGGGTGCTGCTGCTAAGGCGAGGCAGAGGAAGGAAGGAGGAAGAAGAAAAGAGGAGGACGTCACTGCTAGAAATGGATATGGATCTCAAAATTTCCCAAAAATCACCCCTCTACTATGACCGATCAGGCTACTCTGTTCTAGCAATTCTTTGCACTGATCCGAAGGAAGGAGATAAGGGAAAGGGGGCAATTAGTTATGGGTAAATTGTAGCCTAGTCCAAAGATCTTAAAACTATCATAACTTTTGCCTCGATGGTCCAATGGAAGTGATTTCTTTTGCAAAATTTCAACAGAGGAATGCACTACAACCTCAAGGAAAGAAAGCATGCTAATTATCTTGTCTCAACTAGTCAAAGTGCTAATCGTATCTACGAACACTTATCTTAACTTAATCAACATGATGATGCACTAATCACTATACTTACTGCTTAAGCTCAGAGTGGGTCATAACACTTTGTGTCAGGTTAGACACATGTATCAGCCATGACACTCTTCACTTATGTCAACCATGAAACATCAATATGATATCGGTCTTGAGGTGCTTACACTAAAATCAACCATAAGCATGACATGGTGCATCACCTTCACCATATCTTGGTGTATCGACCACACCCTGATTTGGTGTATTGGCCATACCATCATCTAGTGTGTCATACATAGCATACTATAGGGTATAGACCTCACCATTACTTTGTGTGTCAGATAAGGTGTGTTGCCTATCACACTTGTGTCGGGCTAGAGGTGTGTTAGGTTGTTAGGGTTAAGGCATATCGGGTTATCCCTATTGACTTTATATCTTCACTTAACATTCAAGATATCAGCCTGCCCCCATCTTTAACCTTAAGTGATAAGCTATACAACTATAAGAACGATGGTACTTTACATGTAGCAAACCGGTAATGGGTTAGGACCTCATGTATAGCCATTTTCCCCTCACATATCCTAATATTGGGTTAGAGTTTCTTAAATCGATATCGGTTTGTGCATGAGAGATTCCATCATCTTCAAGCTTCAACCCTTCGTCCACTAACACTCTAGTTCATGGGAAACATCCCCATATATCCATTAGATCTCATAGAATCATTATTCAACCAAGGAAAGTCGAAATTAAAAAGGAGTCATCAAGTATTGCATGATTGAAGGTGAATAACATTAGAGTTGAGTTCAAGTTATATATATAACGTACCTCAAGATCAACACTAGAGCTTCAAGATACAAAGATTCACATTTGTAAGGTTGAAAGTGACTTGTAAATAGTCCAAGACTCGATCACAACACTTCTATATGAAATAAGACACCATAGTTAGGAACTTGATCAAGAAGAAAAGAAAGGAACCATGACCCGAGAAGCATAGTCCACCCAAGGTTGAAGATGACCATGGATTCAACTTAGACTTGATGCTCGAGATCCTTCCTATTCCTCAATCTTCTATGGTTTTCCACTAATAAAGGGATGATATGAGGGTCGACAAGTTTCACTAGTAGGGGAAAAGAGAGGCTTATATAGTTGAGTTTCAAGAGAGAGTGTCTATGTGAAGTGTCACCACCATATGCACTTGGGTGACACGTGTCCATGCATGGTGACTCCATGCATCCATGATTATATTGACATGAAAAACTCTCGTGGATAATTCAAGTATGATATATCGGCTATTGGGAAGCTTGCTTGATAAGATATCACAACCCAATATCACTTTATATGCAAACCGATACAACTTTTGCAAGGAACATATAAACTGATATGCTTCACTTAATTGAGATGCTTAACCAGATATGAATACTTCCAAAAAGTTTCTAAACCAATATGGGACATCCTCTATGGCTTCCAAGCCGATAGGCACTCCCATTTATACTTCATAACTCGACACAACCCCATCTAGGGTTCAAAATACTCAACACTCTTTGGTTCTTTCACCTCCAAGAGTGTTATTACTTAACCAAAACTCAAACAAGGAACCCCCTACTTTTTATCTCATCTAGATGATTCTAAGAGAGAGAAGGGACACTCTAGTGGTGATAATTTGCACATCAACCCAACATTTTGGGTAAATTGCAATCTGCATCAAAACTATCATATAAAGCACAAACAACTTGCAAATAATCTCAAACTTGAGAATTAGATTCTCCTTAAGTATTAATTTACTTTTCAAAAGATTAAGACAAGGTTCTAAGCAACTTACATAGACAAACTTCTAGGGTTATCCCAAAACCCAGGTCAGGGGCTTACTTATTGTATATCGAGACTATGTTTTGTCTATATGACTTTGTTCTATAGATATATCATGTATATGAACATGTTATCATATGAATAGGTTGTGGCCAGTGAGCCAGTGGACAATGCTATGTAATAATCCTTTGATATGAGATAGGTGGCCTTTGTGGACCCATATGTGATATGTTTCCACTTGAGGTGGATATGTGATATCAATTTTAATTTCCCGTGTTCTCTGGTAACCTGTTTGTTAGTGATAATTCCACACTTTGTTTTGAGTAATCTCATTTCATGGTGTTATGGTGTCACACTTATGCCCATAACGGTTCAAGGAAATATCTCCATAAACAATTACCACACCTTCCTATTAAAAACCATCCCACTCCATGAGTTTCCTTGCCCTATACAACCCAAAACATGAGAATCCCTATCCCACCATGTTTCAAAACTTCTAAGACCACCATCGTCAAGCCTTGACATCTCTGACCCTAAACTATATAAGAAACCCTTTGTAGATAATCAAGTACAATTGAGGAACAAAAAGCAACCACTTTTCCTCCCTCAAGTTCCCCTACAATTGTAGTCATGAACTTCACCTTGCTCCACCACTTGAAAGTCTGCAATGAGAACCAGATAACCCAAAACCCCACCTACTTTCTAGAAAAGATCCATACACCTTCTTGAAGTCTTCTTGGATCCCAATTGGTCATTTTTTGCAGTATATCTTGTTTCCCCTCATATTACCTGCTTCCTAAACCTTATCAACAATCTAGAATATATTGACATGTTTCCTTATGCTTTCTTCACTAATAGATTTGCCCTAAGGTTTCATATCCATCTATGATCTTATCGTGAGTTCTAGTTTTGCGCTAATGGTTTGTTTTGGCTTTCTGCTTTTACTTGCATAACCATTACTACCAGGGTGGGCCTTCGGCCAGCTCACAGTTCATCTATAGTCTTGTTGAGACCAATTTTGGTTGGGAAAGCTTATGACTTAGTCTTCCAGTCTTAAGCAGAAGAGATTCTCTTGATTGGATTTCATGTTTTCATCAGGAACCAAGTTGGTTGTTCTATTTTTTGAAAAGAAGATAACATGCTATTTTGTTACAATTTTGCTACTCTTTTGAATCATTTCTTGTCTGCTCCCAAGGACAAACAAGGAATTCACATCTTCTTTTACCTCTCATCTATTTATAGGGTATTACAACCCCAACTTTTGGGTTCTTTTGGTGAGAAATGCAATTTCTCATATTAAAGATATTAGAAAAATTAATGATATAATTTGTTTTGAATGGATGGATTTCGTTTACAATAGCCTTGATGATTGTTTTGTGGGCTTTATTGGCTATTGGGCCCAATAACAAGGAAAATACAAAAGAAACTCCATTATAAATAAGAAATGGAGAAAAGAAAGATGTGGAAACCTCTAGAAGGCAAAAGAATGTAATCCAAAGTTGGATTTCGTGCTTCTTGGGTTCCTTGGGTTCCAAGGAGTCCAAAGTTACAAAGAGAATGCAATAAGAAAAGAAAAGATCAATTAAATATATCTTTATTAAGAAAAAAATTCAAAACAATGATAAAATGTGGAAAATAAGTAAAAAGAGGTATAATTGAGTTACCCTTGGTGGATTTTCGTATCTAAAGGATTCCTAATGTTAAATGGAATGCCAAGGAGGAAAATAAAAAGAAAGATAAAGAGAAATCCTCAAAAAGAGATATTGTAATAAAGAAATAAAAGAGATAATGAGAAATAATGAATATAGATGCATCTAGAAGGATAATAAGTATCCACTAAAATGAATTTCGAAATATTAGAGGTTCTTGGGGTCCAAGTAGCCCCAATGGAGAAAAAGAAGAAGAAAAGGCAAATAATAACAAAATAAGAGGAATATGTGATGCATCATTAATGACTTTTTGATAATATCAAAATGAGATGTTATTTGCTTTAATAAAATAGATTTTCATGACCAATAGATTAAAAGGCAAGGCTAGAGATAATGAAAGAAATAATTTTTGTATTTCTAATTATCCATGAAATAAAGAATATTAAGAAGATAAATAGGAGAGAGAAGATTACTTCTCCTTGAAGGATTGACTCCTATTGGGAGAGGACCTTGTTCATTCGTGAATAGACAACCTAGGGCTTCATTACCCACCCCTATATAAAGGGTAGAACCCTGGTTCGAGTTCAAGGAAGATCCCACATCTCTCTCTCTTCTCCATCTTCTTCTTCTTCTTATTCGCTCAAAAGCCTATGTTAGAGGAGCGACGCGATCCTTGAAGCAAGGAGGATGCCAGGAATGTGAAAACGGGGAGGCGCGATGCTCCCACACTGACCAGAAAGGTGGTCAACCTCTGTGCAACGCCTGCAGCAGGTCAGTAGGATCAGCCGCACGTTCGGGGCTTGGCAGACTTGGGAGGGCCACCTTGGTCTTGAAGGGATGGTGCCCCTTGGGCGCAGGAGCTCGTCAGAGGTGGTGGCACCCTCCTGGGTGGCCGTTGAGGCCTGAGGAGGGGTAGCAGGGCCACACCAACTCCTTACAACAGCGGTCACGCTAGGGCACACGCTAGGAAGAAGAAGGATGTCCATTGGACAGTTTTTCCCTCTGCGGGATGAAGAGCCAACCCACTTAACCAAGGGCAAAGTCGACATTTTGAAATGTTTTCAACTAATCCGAGCAACGTTGCATGGAGCAGGTTACTTGGTGCCCTCTGATTGGCTCTCGTAAGTAATATCTTATGAAATTCATATCTAAATATTGGTAACTCTGATAGTAGCAAATAATTATGTATTTTTCTCAGAAAAATGAGCAGAATTCATTAAAAATGGTTTTAGAGGATAATTCCTCTAAATATTAGAAAAGTAGTGTAAGTTACCAACTTTAATGAATGAAAGATTAATAAACCCTATTTGGAGATGATTAATGTATTTAGTAGGGTTTAGTGGATGATTAAAGTTGATATTAACCTGTTAATTGTAAAAAGGTATATTGAGAACAAAAAGGATGAACTTTGCACGTAATTGGTTTAATTTAGAAATTCATGTGCATAAATATGCTTTAATGGGCCTTGAAACCCTAATATTAATAATGTGACTCATAATGGTTTTAATTATTCAAAATCATGAAAAAAGTTGAGATATGATAATTCCAAGCTATTTCAAGTATAAAAGTTCCTAATTGTGGATAAATACCCTTAATGTAGTAATTAGAGTTTTCTAATGGATAAAGGTAGAATTAATAACAAATGGAGTTCATAGGTTAATTAGACCACAATAAACTATGAATTGATGATAAATGAGCATAATGATCTTGTCATGGATTAATAGGATAAAAATGGTAGCTTTAATGTAAAAGAAGCTTAATGGGCTTAATTGATGCTTAACTGTGCCTTTAATCCGAAATTAAGGTTATATGTTGTTAAAAGGTAACCTTAATATCTTTCGTGAAGAATAGATGAGATAATTAGGGTTTAAAATAGTAAAAGATGAAGGAAAACCCTAATTGAAATGGAAACCCTAAAAGTAGACTAGAAACCCTAGGAAGCGAGCTAAGTTTAATAGATCTTGATGGCATGATCAATAATAGGAAATTGTATGCATATTTCAGGATCTCACAATGTGCTTGCTTGCCTATTTGGATTTCTTGATTGGATTATTCTATCTCAAATCATCATGATAGGTATGTGGTTACGCTTATGGATAATCACTTTAGTTTCACGGTGATTCTCGTATGTTTTTAACGGTTGCCTGAAAATAACTGCTTGGATGACTATTATTTCATGCAACTATAAAGTGACTATGACTATCACCATAAGTATGAATACATGAGTGGCTCAGATCCTGGTCCTCCTCTGTGGCTTTGCAAATGCTAAAAAGGATAACCTAGAGTAAGGTCTAGGCTATAATGAGTTAGAAATTGGGCTACCCACGTGTAGTGCCATGAGACTCAATAGCACGCCATGAGTTAAGGAGTGGGCTACCTACGGGTAGTTCCATGTGACTCAACCCTAGAAACTAATTCACCTGTTAGGTAGGATCATGAGGGGCTAAATGGGGATCTACCATAAGGAAGGTAGCATCCAGGTCTACTGCAGGGACATCACAGAGGTTAGGGTATGTAAGGATTGAGCAGTTATGTTGAAAACATAAAGTTGTTTGTTAAATCATATTTGACTGCAATATATTTTTATAGTTAATTGCACGATTATTGTTTCCCCCACATACCAACATAATTCATTTATGCTGACGGACGTTTTGTTTGTTAGTGTTTTAGGTACAAGTAAAAAGAACAAATAATAAAGTGGCATATGTGTAATTAAATTAGAATTAAAGTGCAAAGGAGGATTAGTTAGAATAGACTCTGGATGTGGATAGAAGTAGATGTCCAAGTTTTGAAAAAGGTATGCGAAGTTAATTTTTATTACAACCTTTCAATTTCGTTTAGTAGAATTTGATAATTATTATTGATTATTTGTTGAACCTTTGATCCGGAAATTGGGATAACAACTCTGACCTCTTGGTCTCCCTTAATTGGCGGTTACTGGGAGGTGGGGTCGTTATATTTGGTATCAGAGCATAGGTTCCTCATTTAATAATTAATAATTATTAAATTTTACAAACTCTATAGAACCCAAGGGAGTTATTAGAAGAATTTCTGAAAGATAGAGGGGTCTAGAAAAGGATCATGTCTGGGTGCTGGCAAGATTTTTCTCCTCACTGCTAGTCAGAATATGAGGACTCCCAAATTAGTGTGACTGTCTGGACAAAGTCTTAGGATTTGACTCGAAATAAGATACCTTTAGGACTCTCTCACCTTGTTCATCCCTTCTCAACTCAAATGCTATTAAGGACCTTAAGGATTAGGGTTTTCTCTCTTTTCCTCACCCTCTTGAGGTACGGGAAAGGTTGATAAGGTTTAAGGAATCCTCCACCAAATTAATAAAAAGCATGTAAATAAGATGTCCTGGACATAAGCTTAATAGATTAAGCGTAAAAGAATAGATACATGCTTAGGTCGTATGACATAATTTGTCATGCCCTCAGGAGAGACTTGAGGCTAGACCATCTTGTCAGGAGGATAAGTGAAGAGAGTTAGTCTTAGAGGTAGAGACCTCCATCAAAAGTAGAGACCTGGTACATCCTCTGAGGATGATGCTAACCCTAACCATAAGTGGTGGTTAGAGAGAGAGATGACATGATGAGTTAGATGGCATGGTAGACCAGATGTCTGGATAGACATGTCTTGGATGCCATATGAGCCGTGAGAAGTTGGATGACTGAGTACCTTTGGTGACCCAACCCTGGGAAGGGTCGTGCATGTTAGAGTAAAGGATAGCACCTTCTTTGATGAGGTTAGAGACGAACCTATAGAAACCCCATGAGCTTATATGAGCATAGCATAGTAGGCAACCAAAATACGTCAGTAATGCGAGCAGTAGTTTGAAACCCTGTCCAAGGGAGTATGTTGGATAGCTGATGAGATAAGCATAAAGGGCTAGGGATAACCTTGAGCAAACATAAGTTTGAACATAGGCTTCACCATGTAGAGGTATTCTTGTGAGCTTGATCCATCTTCATGGAGAAAGGACCTTTAGTATAAGGTTGGTTGTAGAGTTAGCTCTAGAGCGAGAGAGCAGGACCCAAGCCAGAAGGTTGGAAGCCTAGACTCTGAGATATGAGGAAAAGTGGGAAGTTGAGGATGATGCAACCTAATTGGATGTTTGTGGTTGCCTCATGCTTGATCCCTGGAGACTGATGATGTCTTGGTTTCCATGAGAGGAACCAAACCCTAGAGAGAGGATGAGTCTGTTGGTACATCTATACCTATGGTATAGATGAGAAGAAGAGTTCCTTAGACCTGTAGAGGTTTAGTAACAGGTTGTGAGGCCTTATACCTTGTTGGTTGTCCTTGAGGAGGATTCCACTCTGAAGTGCGGATCAAGCAGAAGGATGACAGGAAGTGCATGTCATACCTTATACATGTTTGGTTCATGGTTAAGAGGTTGAGCAGACAGTTGGACATTAGAGAAGTGAACCTAGGGTTCCTAGGTATAAGAGGGGAAGTGGTGTACCTGATGCTCATTACAAGGTTTGAGTTTCTATAGATTTGAGCATGATACTCCTCATGTCTAGAGGAAAGGAAACCCCTTAAGTTTAAGGTATGTTTGATGAAACCCTCACAGCTAAGTTGATGATATGGGAAGGTATGATCTTGATCCAATGTTGAGGATGAGAACAAGTATGACCTAGAATGGTTTAGTAGGTGGTCTGCTTGTGCCTTAGTAGCTGCTGGGTTAAGCATGCTCATGCAAATATAAACCCTAAGGATGTTTGTGACCTTGTTGTCAAGAGTTGTAGTTTCCTCCCATCCTGGGATAGGGACCCTTTGGTAGGGTGTATACCAGTTTTGTGGGTTTTGAGGAAACCTAAAGTGGTCTCATAGGATCTTGAGAAGCTAAGTGAAAAGTACATGGTATGAGAATGAACCTGTAGACCCATAGATAACCATCTCTAAGTGCATGGAGGTAACCGGTATGGGGCCTGACCAAGGTAGGCAGGTTGTCATGACCTCTATGAAAGGATGAAAGTTAGCCCATGAATGTAGAGAGAGAGATGATGAAGGCTTGAGTAAGGTTCTAAGATGGACATGTACTATAATAGAATCCTAAGTCTATCCTAGGGTCAGGTTGGGATAAGACCGATGGAAGTAGGAGTTGCCTAATTCCCTAGTTGCACATGGCCATAGGGTCGGGAGGTAACAGCTATCATGTCTGAACACCATGGGTTAGGAGATTGATCACCTTCATGAACTCATGGGACCCAAAGGGTAGATGAGTAGGGCACTCTCTGGATGCATGAGGGAAGAGGGATGACACCAAAAGTGCCAACACCCTATAGACCTAGAGGAGATGACCAAGGAATGTGTGTGGAACCAAGTAGGTTCAAAACTAGTTTTCCATGGAAGTAACTTTGATATCGAGATGTTTGTGATGTAGAGACATATGTGGCACATTTCAATTTAGATTTAAAGGTGTACTGGTAAGGTGGGATGTACCATCTCTACTCTTGGAATAGGAAGAACTCTGTATTTGGACTGCATCCAAATGCTTATTTCCTCTTCTTATGGGACTTAGAGATAGGAAAATATGCATGACATACACCAAGGATAAAAGGTGATGTGAGTTGGAACGTTGCCATGAGGTATTAGAACAGGGATGATAACATACCCTAGTAGAGCGCATGATACATGGATGGTTTACAAACATTAAGATAAACAAGGTAGTCGTCTTATGAGGATGTTATGCAAGGTTGAGTTCGAAAAACCAAGAGAAAAGGCTCAGAGTTTTCTTGATGAAGATAGACTTAGAGCTGAGATGAGATAATAAGTGGAATACATGGGGGTGTATGTCTTCAACGTCACCTAACACCTAAGGATGTGAAGTGGTAATGGATGCTCTGGATGAGATACAACTGCCTAGTTTAGATGGAGGCTAGAAAAGGTTGTTAGGATAACCCCTAGTTGGAAAAAGAGATAAGTTTGGCAAACACTCAGATGTAACAATATTGGTTGATCAAGTTAATGGTTGTTAGGTTAGCCAGCCTAGTCCTTGATGCAATGAAAGGATGATTGTAAACCTCATATGCACTTCTCTAAAAAAGAAGGTGGTGAAACCCCAATTAGAGTGGTTTAGGGTTTCCAAGGAATCGATCTTAAGGAATCATGGCAATATGGGAGATCATGATTTAAGATCACCATATACCATGGTACTACCAAGATAATAAGTGATAGTAGTACTTTGGATGCCTACGATGAAGTTGCAGGTGGTATGTTGCCATGCAAGACAGTAGGTGAAGGACGAACACCAGTAACCCAATGTATCGATATAGAGGATAAAAGAGTTCCTGAGAGGGAATGGGAGTTCATCACTAGGGATGTTGTAAGTCTCCCCTAGACCAAGGAAGGTCGAGATGCAATATGGGTTATGGTAGATCGCCTCACCTAGATGACATGAGAGAGAAAGAATACTCAAGGGAAGGATCTGGTTGAACTACATATGAGAGTGAGATGGTTCAACTACATCATGATGCGAGTTCAAAAGTTCTTGAGTATAACCTAAAGGTTCACTTCCATAAGGTGGAAGTAGATGCATGAAGAACTTGATGCTAGTACAGTTTATCACCTTAACTAATGGTTAGTATGATCCAGACTAGAGGGTCTGAAGAGAGCATGTGTGCTCGTTCAAGGTTATACATAGAGACAATTCTTGTCCTTTGTAAGATGTGATGATAACAACCATAGCCAGTATTGGGATGTAAAGAAGCTTTGCAAGGAAGGTTGTGTCGGTCACCACTTCATTAAGATGATGTTGGTGAAGGGACCTCGTGAAGGTCAAGAAAGGACCATAGTGTGTGCATATGAAGTTGCTTTGATCGTGCAATGGCTGAAAGGAGCCTAGAGACGAAATGAGTTGTAAGCTGATGCAAAGTAGACTGACATGCAGTTCACTATGGGGGAATATGTGACATGAAAATCTGACCCCTCTAAGTTATAGATAAGAGAGCTGAGTCCCCGATGCATGGGTTCTTTTGACATGGTTTGGTGGAGAAGGTTACGTTTGACCTTACCCCTCAGGATAATGTAATGTGTGATGAGTTCCATGTGTCCAATTTAGAGAACTATGTGAGGTACCCGGACCATGTGCGGAGCAATGAACCTAGTGAGCCCAAGGGAGGCTGAAATGACCTGAGTCACCTGTGAGATTTATAGATGTCAAGGTGAAAGAACTCAGAGAAAAGAATATGTGATGATAAAGGTTCTTTGGAAGAGCCATGGATAAGGTAAAGACACATAGGGGCCAACGGTGGACATGGAAAAGTCTTGTCCTGAATTGTTTATTTTCTTGATGGAATTTTGAGTACAAAATTCCTATAAGAGGGGAAGGATGTTACAACCCTAACTTTTGGGTTCATTTGGTGAGAAATGTAATTTCTCATATTAAAGATATTAGAAAAAAAATTGATATAATTTTTTTTGAATTAATGGATTTCGTTTACAATAGCCTTGATGATTGTTTTGTGGGCTTTATTGGCTATTGGTCCCAATAACAAGGAAAATACAAAAGAAACTCCATTATAAATAAGAAATGGAGAAAAGAAAGATGTGGAAACCTCTAGAAGGCAAAAGAATATAATCCAAAGTTGGATTTCATGCATCTTGGGTTCCTTGGGTTCCAAGGAGTCCAAAGTTGCAAAGATAATGCAATAAGAAAAGAAAAGATTAATTAAATATTTCTTTATTAAGAATGAAATTGAAAATAATGATAAAATGTGGGAAATAAGTAAAAAGCGGTATAATTGAGTTACCCTTGGTGGATTTTCGTATCCAAAGGATTCCTAATGTTAAATGGAATGCCAAGGATGAAAATAAAAAGAAAGATAAAGAGAAATCCTCAAAAAGAGATATTGTAATAAAGAAATAAAAGAGATAATGAGAAATAATGAATATAGATGCATCTAGAAGGATAATAAGTATCCACTAAAAAGGATTTCGAAATATTAGAGGTTCTTGGGGTCCAAGGAGACCCAATGGAGAAAAATAAAGAGAAAAGTCAAATAATAACAAAATAAGAGGAATATGTGATACATCATTAATGACTTCTTGATAATATCAAAAAGAGATGTTATTTGCTTTAATAAAATAGATTTTCATGGCTAATAGATTAAAAGGCAAGGCTAGAGATAATGAAAGACATAATTTTTGTATTTCTAATTATCCATGAAATAAAGAATATTAAGAAGATAAATAGGAGCGAGAAGATTATTTCTCCTTGAAGGAATATGACTCCTATTGGGAGAGGACCTTGTTAATTCGTGAATAGCCAACCTAGGGCTTCGTTACCCACCCCTATATAAAGGGTAGAACCCTGATTTGAGTTCAAGGAAGATCCCACGTCTCACTTTCTCTTCTCCATCTTCTTCTTCTTCTTTGCTCAAAACCCTAGGTTAGAGTAGAGGCACAATCCTTGAAGCAAGGAGGATGCCAGGAACCTAAAAACGGGGAGGCACGATGCTCCCACACCGACCAGAAAGGTGGTCGACCTCTATGCAATGCCTGCAGCAGGTCAGCAGGATCAGCCGTGCGTCCGGGGCTCGACATACTTGGGAGGGACACCTTGGTTGCGAAGGGAGAATGCCCCTTGGGTGTAGGAGCTCGTCGAAGGTGGTGGCACCCTCATGGGTGGCCATCGAGGCCTGAGGAGGGGCGGCAGGGCCGCACCAACTCCTTACAATAGCGGCTACGCTAGGGCACACGTTAGGAAGAAGAAGGATGTCCGTTGGATAGTTTTGCCCTCCACCGGCTAAAGAGCCGAACCACTTAACCAAGGGCAAAGCTGACATGTTGAAATGTTTTCAACTAAACTGAGCAACGTTGCATGGAGCAGGACACTTGGCGTCCTCTGATTGGCTCTGGTAAGTAATATCTTGCGAAATTCATATCTAAATATTGGTAACTCCGATAGTAGAAAATAATATATGTTTTTTGCTCATAAAAATGAGAGGAATTCATTTAAAATGTATTTAGAGGATAATTCCTCTTGATATTCGAAAAGTAGTGTAAGTTATCAACTTTAATGAATTAAAGATTAAGAAACCCTATTTGGAGATGATTAATGTATTTAGTAGGGTTTAGTGGATGATTAAAGTTGATATTAACCTATTAATTGTAAAAAGGTATATTGAGAACAAAAAGGATGAAATTTGCATGTAATTCGTTTAATTTAGAAATTCATGTGCATAAATATGCTTTAATGGGCCTTGAAACCCTAATATTAGTAATGTGACTCATAATGGTTTTAATTGTTCAAAATCGTGAATAAAGTTGAGATATGATAACTACAAACTATTTCAAGTATAAAAGTTCCTAATTGTGGATAAATACCCGTAATGTAGTAATTAGGGTTTTCTAATGGAATAAGGTAGAATTAATAACAAATGGAGTTCATAGGTTAATTAGACCACAATAAACTATGAACTGATGATAAATGAGCATAATTATCTTGTCATGGATTAAAAGGATAAAAATGATAGCTTTAATGTAAAAGAAGCTTAATTGGCTTAATTGATGGTTAATTGTGCCTTTAATCTGAAATTAAGGTTATATGTTGTTAAAAGGTAACCTTAATGTCTTTCATGAAGAATAGATGAGATAATTAGGGTTTAAAATAGTAAAACATGAAGGTAAACCCTAATTGAAATGGAAACCCTAAAAGTAGACTAGAAACCCTAGGATGCGAGCTAGGTTTAATAGATCTGGATGGCATGATCAATAATAGGAAATTGTATGTATATTTCAAGATCTCATAATGGGCTTGCTTGCGTATTTGGATTTCTTGATTGGATTATTTTATCTCAAATCAGCCTGACAGGTATGTGGTTACACTTATGGATAATTGCTTTAGTTTCATGGCGATTCTCGAACGTTTTTAACGGTTGCCTGAAAATAACTGCTTGGATGACTTTTATTTCATGCAACTATAAAGTGACTATGAATATCACCATAAGTATGCATACATGACTGGATCAGATCTTGGTCCTCCTCTGTGGCTTTGCAAATGCTAAAAAGGGTAACCTAGAGTAAGGTCTAGGCTATCATGAGTTTGAAATTGGGCTACCCACATGTAGTGCCATGAGACTCTATAGCACGCCCTGAGTTAAGGAGTGGGCTACCTATGGGTAGTGCCATGTGACTCAACCCTAGAAATGGATTCACCTATTAGCTAGGATCATGAGGGGTTAAATGGGGATCTACCATAAAGAAGGTAGAATCCAGGTCCACTATAGGGACAACGCAGAGGTTAGGGTATGTAAGGATTGAGCAGTTATGTTGAAAATGTAAAGTTATTTGTTAAATCATATTTGACTGCAATATATTGTTACAGTTAATTGCAGGATTGTTGTTTCCCCCACATACCAGCATAATTCATTTATGCTGACTGACATTTTGTTTGTCGGCATTTTAGGTACAAGTGAAAAGAACAAACAATATAGTGGCATATGTGGAATTAAATGAGATTTAAAGTGCAAAGGAGGATTAGTTAGAATAGACTCCAGATGTGGATAGAAGTATATGTCCAAGTTTTAAAAAAGGTATGTGAAGTTAATTTTTTATTACAACCTTTTAGTTTAGTTTAGTAGAATTTGATAATTATTATTGATTATTTGCTGAACCTTTGATATGAAAATTGGGATAACGACTTTGACCTCTTGGTCTCCCTTAATTGGGGGTTACTGGGAGGCAGGGTCGTTACATAGGGGGTCTAGGACAAGGGACAGGTTCCCAGTGGTCCAATCAATAAGTCCCACCAACCCAATGGATAATAAGTGCTTGCATGGAATTTCCTCAAATTTTGATTGGTCAATTCTTCATAAATTCACAATAATTAAATGGATGATCAACAAAATAAGTATAAATATGTTTTGAAAAGATATTTTGGTAAGAAGACAATTTTCTAGTTTCAACCCTTAATATGATCCAAGCTAGCCGTGAATAAGGATTGGTTTGTCTTTGTCTCCTGTTGAGTATCAAGATATTCTTCATTATCAACTTATGATTCCCTTGTACCCAAATGATGAACTTTTCCCACTTTGCAACACCACATACCTTGACACCTTTGGTGATCATATTATTCATTGCTGAATAAGATCTGGATATAAGTTTCACCATGACTTAGTTCATGATACTTTTTTCTACCTCTCCAGCTGGGTTAAAGGTCCTAAAAGAGGCTCATGTGGCCTTTCTTGGCACACCATCTGGCGGTATCCACTCTCAACTTCCTGTTAATATCTTGTTATTTGAATATACAGATGGAAAGCACACATGTTTTGACCTCACTAGACTCTATGCTCTATCAAGTAACTCTAAAAAAGGCCAGACACTTGGTGATGACACTGCACAAAAGGTATAAAAGCATGGTGCATCCTGTATGGAAAAGCACCATCATTTTTTGCCTTTTGATTTTAATACCATTGGAGTTCTTTATGATGATGCGACCTCTCTTCTATGATGCCTTCAACTCAGAAACCTCCCGCTACCATCTTCTTCTTCTTGTAATTTTGTTTTTAGATTATAGGATTCACCATCCAGAAAGGACTACCAACTCATTTTTTGCTTGTGCTTATGTGAAAGAATTTTTATAAATTTTAGTTTTTATTTTAAAAGGTCTTTCTTTGCAGATCACACATGAATAAGGAATCTTTTTGTAAATATATTATTATCATTTGATTATTTCTAATCATATTTTCCTAGGGAACCAAAATTAGGGTTGATGGAGCTTCCACTTACGTGGAATTGCGTGTACCAACTAAAAATCCTAAAGATAGTAAGTCTTTAGGTTTAGCCTTGCATATACTAGATAGAGAACTCCACCCACGTATGCTAGGATATGTGGAAGTCTTATCGTAGTATAGTTAAGGGTCGAATCCTCAGGACAACGGTCTTGTTACAAGCAACAAGATGGAAAATGTTTGAATTTCACTTAGTCACTTAATAGTAGGCACTTAAATCGAAAGTTTGGTTTTGCTGTTTTAAACTAAGAACATGCAAAGTAAAGAAAGCAAGTAAATCTAAGGAGTTAAACTATGATAAAAGTCACTAGGGTGTGATCAGTTTTTCACTGCCACTACACATGGATCAACACATGCAAAGCAAAACATAACCTGCAAAAAGAGTCTAGTCAGTTAGTATCTTTGTAGACTTAGCTTCCTTTCGGAGAGCTAACTACGAGAAGTGCGGGAATGTTGCAACGCCAGCCATTCCCGAACAAATGGTCACTTACTTTGCATCATTCCCCTCGCGAAGTGTGTTCCTCGACTTACCAAGGTTGCACTTTCATACGTCAACTGATTCCATTTCATAGTATGAAAGTGCAACAAATGATAGTGAGTTTACTCCACTTCTTGAGATACACTTCTAGATACCGAAACAGATGCATGGTGGATACATGCACCAAGAACCAACATACAAACGAGTTTCAAATCTAATAGTACAAACGTAGACAATTCATACTAAAAGATAAAAGATAACACAAGTTGGTGATCAAGCAACAAGCATTCATTAAACGTTTGATGTTGAACTGAGAAGATAAAAACTCTATATCACAAACTATGGATTACATTTACATGATATGAAAGCATGGGTAGCGGGGCTACTCCCCGCACCCTAGTGAGAGAGACTACTCGCTCATGACCAGGACAAAGAAGGAGGCAAGAAGAGAGAGAGAGCATCATCCCCACAAAGGAAAGAGGAAAGTCAACCCCTTGGAGAGAGAGAAACGATCCACCAGCTTCACGGGTTGCTTGATGATGAGATCTCCCTCTTCCCACCTTCTTTGGAAGAGAGAGAGAAAGCAACTTCGAGATGGAATGTGGGTCTCAGACCGGCAGCCCCTGGGCGGAGGATGGAAGTCGGATTTGCTCTAGAGTGATTGAGGCAGCCTTTGGACGTCTGAAACTTGATGCCTGGTTGAGGACCCTTGGGGTCTTATTTATAGGCCTTGAGTGAAGTCCAAACGGTTTGGAGACCGTTTGGACCTCAAGACCGTTTGGACCTCAAGACCGTTTGGATCTCGGGACCGTTTGGACCTCAGGACCGTTTGGACCTCAGGACCGTTTGGATTCATGCTGTCTCGAGACCGTGTGACTCCAAGCAGTCTTGGGACCGGTTGGCTTCATGCGGTCTTGAGACCGTGTGACTCCATGCGGTCTTGAGACCGTGTGACTCCATGCGGTCTCAGGACTGGTTGGCTTCATGCGGTCTTGAGACCGTGTGACTTCATGCTGTCTTGAGACCGTGTGACTTCAAATGGTCTCGGGGCCGTTTGACTCCATGCGGTCTCGGGACCGATTGGCTTCATGCGGTCTTGGGATCATTTGACTCCATGTCCATGCGGTCTTGGGACCGTTTGACTCCATGCGGTCTCAGGACCGTTTGGCTTCATGCGGTCTGAGGACCGTTTGAGTCCATGCGGTCTTGAGGCTGAGTTAGTCTTTTATGATATTTTTTTGTGTTTTTCTGCATATATAAACGGGAAAAGTTAGTCTGATAGTATATTTCTAATAAGAGGGAAAATTTAGGGATTATGTATATATTTAATTTAAAAAGAGTACGGAAAACTAAAGAAAAAGACTAAGATAATCATCAAAGTTGGAGGTTATTACCCCCCCTAACTTAGAGTCTAGCTTATCCTCAAGTTAGATAGAGCTGAGACATGTAATGGCGAGGCGATTTTATTTAGTTAGAATTTCCATACTCTTGCTTCAATTCTTAACCTGAGTTCTCCTAAGGTCATATCAGGTCTTATTGCTTTCCTTGACTCTTTCAGGTTTCGAGAGTTGCTTGGGTCTCAGGTTCCTTCCGTATCTCGTAGCTCGCATTGGGACCACCTTTATTTTGTGCATGTTGTTGACTCCAATCAGCTTTATACCTCTCTGAAAGACCTATTGGAAGCTAGAGAGGGTATGAGGGTTAGCTAAAGTCTTGAAGTGTAACTCCCCCTTCAAGTGGGGGAGGGGTTGTCTATGCTTTTAGGATCTCACTACCGGGCATGACACATCTGCCTTTGTGAGGGCAGCTGAATGTACCAGCCGGGTGAGTCCTTTATAAGCCTTTCATATATTTGGATACCTTAGGGTTTCACTACCGGGCATGACACATCTGCCTTTGTGAGGGCAGCTGAATGTGCCGGCCGGGTGAGACTTTCATCGGTTCTTTATATAGATCCTTATTTAATGCACAACTCTCATAATTTTATTCGACTCTCTGGCTTTTATTCAAAGACTCGCATGCTTGGGTTTTGTTTGGGAATTTATTTTGGGCGGCCAAGCCTCTTTTATTTTGAAGAGAGGAAAGCTGTTCTTAGAGTTTTTCAACATGCATTTATTTGGTTTGTGGTCCACTTGCAGAGCTTCTTGATTTGGAAGTTTCCTGGTGCCCCTCTCATCCTTGAGAGCCTGGCTTATTTCTGCCTTGATATTGTCATGTGGAGAGTCAGATGAAGAAGTGAAGCAAAAGCATGAAAATCAATAGTGGAGGGACATTATTAAATCGCCATAAAATGTCTAAGTGCTATTTACTTTTGGGGACTAACAGGACTCTAAAGTTAAGAGGGTTATTTTAAAAAGAAAGTTAAAGAGGAAAAAGAAGAAAAGAAAATATGTACAAACAGAGAAGGGAGAAAATAGGGATGGAGAAAATGGTACCTCACCCTTGTCTAATGTACCCCCCCCCCCCCAACTTATCACTCACTTTGTCCTCAGAGTGTCAAAGTGATAGGTTGAGAAGTAATTAGGACAAGGGCTGCAGGCTAAGTTAATTCTTTATTTGCCCCCGGGGAATGAAGTAGATTTGCTACGAACTGTCCTCGTGGAGCGTGGTAATCCATGTCAGTCATTTCTTCTACTGGTCTTTGGAGAACGATGATGGTGTACATACAGTAGAGGACGTGGAAGCTGCAGTCATTTGATTCCCAGATTTGCTGGGGGCATTTGTTACAGAAGGAAGGGCAGTGAAAATGCTCTTTGTCGTACACCCTTGTATGTTGACTCAGAAAAGAGATTAACTTGTCGGCGCACTCCTTTGCCACTACCTCTGTTGGCATCCTTGGTGTCACGACATAGCTCTTCTATCATGGATTGTACTGGCTATCAGAACTGTTATATATTGTAGTTGTTCATTCTGGGAGATTTGTGGCCAGGAGCATCCAGTGCTCATGATAGAGGAAGGGTAACATGATGAACGTCGGCGTTGTGTGTTGTAGATAGGAGATCAGTGCGTCAGTTGTGCCGAAGTTCTTGAGCTTTAGAAGATCATCCTTCATGTATGGGGACGCCATATATGTAGTGGGGTTATTTTGGCCGAGTAGGAACTGGTAAGCGGCCATAAGGCTTACAGAGAGGGATCCTTTAACCTGTAAAGTCTCTCAGAGCGTGTCTGCCATAATTAAAATGTCTCTAGACATGAATACGAGTTCATCCTTCTCGGCTGAGAGCCGTGACATAATGAGACGTAGTTCGATGTCGGAGAGACCTTTGCAAGCACTGTGATCAAAGCCAGGAAAAGTTGGTTCTATGGAAGACAAAGGATCGATGTCTCCTTTACTTTGCTCGGTAGCTGCGACTGGCACTGTGGTTTTCTCCAACTCCTTCAGAGTTTGTCGGAAGGGTCGCCGCTGCGGTCGCTGGATAGCTGAGAAGAGGTAGCGAGGGACGTCATCTGGTGCCATAGTCGGGTCCTTGAAGAAACGTCTATCACAGATGAGCTCCATGGCATAACGCCCGCGCAAGGAATGAAAATCTTCAGCAACCAGATCAGTAAATGGGATTTCCTGGTTCATCACTTAGATGTGACGTATGGTGCAGAAAGCGCAATCCCCAGATCCCTCGGCGGCTTGAACTTGAGGGTTTATGATTTTGAACCAAGACTGGCTCCAATCTTGGCGGAGAGATGGGCGTGTAGCCCAAATTAACTTAAGCAGCCGGAAGGGTATACACCTTGCTTCTCCTGCTGCTTCACCAATGAAGTTTATTATGCTGGCTGGTAGCTCGGTGCTGCAGAAATTATACACCTTGGCATCTCGAGTCTCGGTATCCACGATCATAAAAATCCAGTGGTTTGAAACTTGGAAGGGCACGGTAAGAAAACGTGCCCGACGTGCTAAACCAGCACACAGCCTCTCGATCGACTTTGCTCTTATGTCTTTGTATAAAAGGCCAACAGACAGAGCAGGTGAGGCGTTGAAAACCGGTTGTTGCCTCTTATGACTTCTATATATTTCGATGCTATTGGCAAGAAGGACACATAAGATCACCATAGGTATCATGGACCGAGGTCGCAGGATGGTACAGAAATCTTCTCGTGTCATCTTGCGTCTAGTTTTGGTGTTATTATAGATGATGTCTTCCCCTGCCTTCACATCATACACAATAGTGTTCAGTATAAAAATGTCCTGAGCATCTAGTGTGGAGATGGCCGCCATGTCCAGGTCATGCATTTTATGCGGTAGAGGTGGTGGCGGGGGAATTTCCTGAGGAGTGGGGGAAGAAGGGTGATCCAGGACTTCAGTATAGGTCTGCAGATCGTCATCGAAATCAGAGGCAGAGTCATGTTCTTCATCAGTATCTAAACTCACTCGCTCTGCCTCGTCCTGGTCATGGGGGGAGGGTACATATGTGCCAGGTGCGGAGAGAGGTGGGGCAGATGTTGTGGGTGGGCTGACGCTGGTTCCTAATAGACATTGTTGGAGCTCAGTGAAAGCCGCGTCTTTAGCGGTTTCCCCAATTGACCCTAGAGCGGAATAATCAATGAATTGATCCCCATATGACATGTTAACATTATCATTGTGTGGGGACTTGGGGTGGTGTTCATTGTCATGCTGATCTTTGTCGGAGCCTTTGTGAGAAGGTTTGGCTGCATTGCCTGGGTCCTCTCCGTCATCTGATTTGCCACTAGAAGAGGTGGTATCATTGTTCGAATCCGCAGACGAGTCATAGTCTTCATCTTCATCTTCGTCACTATCGCCATCCTTGTCGTCTGCCGCCTTGTCTACTGGCCTTTTGCTTGCGGTCTTGTTGCACCGCCGATGGGTGGCTTGTAACTCATCGTAAGCCACTTGCAGATGCTCGTGTGTTTCGAGCAGTGCGTCGTGGGATTATTTGAGGTCATTATATCGGCCCTCAGTGGAGAGGAGACGTGCTGTTAGATCTGTAACTTGAGCACGCAGCTTGTGGATGTCATTGTTAGTTGATTCCTCTTGGCAATTATGTAGCTATGTGAGGGTGCTGTTGATGGTGTCCAAGCACGTGCTCAGGAGTGCTTGTTGTTGTTGGAGCTCACAGAGAGTCTCTGGCAGAGGTTGAGTATGCGTAGAGATCTCATCGACTTGCTTTTCCGTTTCTTCTTACTGGCGCTTCGCTCCGAGAACCAGGTCCGGCAAGTTGTTGTAGTGGCTGTTGATGTGCTCAACTTGCTTAGCCACCTCATCTTGTCGTTGCTGGAAGCCTTGGAGGATGGTGGGCAAGGCTCGGTGTTGTTCGTCGATCATGGCCACCTGTCATGATAAACCTTGCACACAAGAAAAAATTGAATATAAGATGTTAGAAGGATCAGTGAGGAGGTTTCGGACAGCGTCAAATTGACGGCCGAATTCCTCACCGATATTGGCAAAAGGGACCCCAGAGGCGGAAGGGTGGGGTGGTTGGTGTCTATGTGGGAGGGTGGTAGTGCCTTGCGGAAGAGACACTGATGATGCCCCGAATTGCGTGGTGACTGTGGATGGAGTCACCAGCGGTGTTGGGGTGGTGGTGGATGTGAAGGGTGGTGGCATCTCAGGTGAAAGCGGTGGGAGTGATAGAGATGGGGTAGAAACTGTGGAGGGGAATAGGAAAGTGGTAAAGTCGGGCATAGGGGTGGAGAAGGGAGAGCCGGAAGGAAAAAGGGGTGAAGAAGCGGATGTGAATGGTTGCGTGGATGTGGTGAAGAAGGGAGGAGTGGTAGATATTGGAAAGGTGGAAGGTGGAGTGGTGGTGGCGGTTAGCTGGTCATGCAGACTCTGAATGAAAGAGTTGATTGATGAGGTGGTTAAAACATCTTCATGGAGGGTCTCAGCCTCTGGATTTGGCTTTGATGTTGGTGTCCCCGACAGCTGTTGTGCTTGCAACTGCCTTCTGGAAGGTCGTTTGACAGGTATTTTGGATGGACGAGCTGTCGGGGATGTGATGCTCAGCTCCATCTATCCCGCTATTGATTTCTTTTTAGTTGTTTTAACCGAAGCTAGGAGTTGTGTAAGCTCCTCGTCAGAGAAGAGGAGCTTTTCTGTGTCGTAGTTTGATAGCTCCGGAAGTGGGAGGAGTGTTCTGGATGACTTGACCGTAGGGCAGAAGACATAATGTAGTTTCCCATCCTTTTCCTTGATGATGAAGGAGTTCTTCATAGTTTGTTCATTGGTAAGGATGTCGCCCTTTAGTTGCGTGCAGCGAGGTAGGGGTCTGTCCATCTTGAGGTATTTGATAATGGATGTGACATGACCCCCCATGCAGATTTCCTTCCCCAGGGTGAAAGCTGATAATTTCTGGATCATTTGTCGTCCAGTGTTAACTGGCTTTTCATTAAGAATGGACTAGAGAACAAAAAGATCTGAGATTGTAATGTTCTCCCCTTCTGTCCTGGGGAAGAGTGCGCTAGCAAGAATTTTGTGTAGGGTGCGCACAAAACCAGAATGTATGTTCGATGCTTTGCATGTCTTAGCATCATAGGTGGGGAGCCCAGTTAGAGATTTCCAGAATATGTGTCTGTTGAACTCAGGGTGTTCGGTTCCCACTGCCTTGGCTTTTTGTAGCTGATGCTGATTGTCAATAAAAACTTCGTTCAACATGTTTTCCGTTAAGACCACCTTATTGCCGAAGATTTGGGTGACTAGCCTTCTGTCACCTCCATCCCGTGATCTATCCATGATATCTACGGGTTCTTTTGTAAGAAAGGTGAAGAATTCAGTGGTGGTCTCAGAGTATGAGATCTCAGGTACTAAACATAGCCTTGCAAGGTTGGCTTTGTCTAGTGTGTTGAAGATTTGGTCATTGATCCCCATCTTAATTAGTACGCTGGAGCAAACATACTTAGTGGGTTTGAGGATTTTGTCGATGGATTGGATGGTCTGGATGTAAAGGTTTTCTGGTGGTGGTCCTATGGTGGTGACAGGAGGGAAGGTGGGGGTGGTAACAGGGATGGTGGTGGTAGGTGTTGCAAGGGGTTGGTCCATAGCAGAGGTAGGGTGAACTTGTTTTCTTGCCCTTTTCTTAGAGGGCTGCCCAGTTGCAGTCTCCAGGAACTTGCGTTTCCCCTTTTGTTCTTCGGATGGGGAATCCTCCTCAGGATTTGGTGTGTACTCTGAGCCTTCGTCGTCGGAGGAGTAGATTTCTTCCACTTCTTCGTCAGTTGCCTCTGCTAGGCATCTGGTGAGGTGGTCAATCTCGCACAGGACATCCATCATCTTGGTCTTTGGTGGGATCTCCCTAGTCGTGTTGAAGACATCCCTGATCTTCTGGAGCCTGGCCAGCTCTTCCATCATCTTCTCCCTTGTCTGAGAAGGAACAACTCCAGATCCGATGGCCTTCTTTGTTGGTGATGCCATATCTGCAAAGTGGGAAAGCATGAGTTAGAACAATATCTTTAGAAACAAATTAGATTTTATTTTTTATTTATGTGTTTTTGTGGTTTTATGGAAATTAAAGGAATGTGGAAGGCCAAACGGTTTGAAGACCGTTTGGTCCCAAACGGTTTCAAGACTGTTTGGAAGGCGGAATGACAAATAACCAGCCAGTGAAGGCGAAGATGAAGGCGAAGCGGCGCAAAGACGGCGGATGCGTTGGAGACGACGACAAAAATGGCGGTGAACATCGGTGATAAAAGCGACAGTGAAGATGATGAGGCAACTTCGTCGGCGGAGAAGCGGAAGCGCCGCGGAAGTGCCGAAGACGATGATGGCGGTGAGGAAGGTTTGCGGAAGAGGAAAAGGTTGGCCGTGCTACCGCGATTGCTGGATTACCTTGTAGTTGGTGGTAACGTCGACGGCGAGGAAGGGAAGGGTGGTGGTACGGAGGTACGGTTGCCGTGTAGAAGCACGGGAACCAAGTCATCGGAGGAGAAACGCGCGGGAACTGGGGAATGCAAGAGCAATGGAATAGTTCTTGCACAGAAGCACGAGAAAGTTTGAGAGTCAAAGAGAGAAAAACGTAGGGGTAGGGTTTATATTTATAGGAAACGCGGGGTTGACTTTGACAAAAACCCTAGGTCAAACGGTTTGAAGACCGTTTGGTTCCAAACAGTTTCAAGACCGTTTGGTTCCAAACGGTTTGAAGACCGTTTGGCTCCAAACAGTTTCAAGACTGTTTGGCTCCAAACGGTTTGAAGACCGTTTGGTTCCAAACGGTTTCAGGACCGTTTGACTCCAAATGGTTTGAAGACCGTTTGGTTCCAAACGGTTTCAGGACCGTTTGGTCCCAAACGGTTTCAGGACCGTTTGGAAGGGTAAAGGTTGAAAGGTTTTTATATTTTTATGTTTGTTTTTGATTTATATATTTTTATGTTATTTGTTTTTGTTTATTTTGTTTTTGTTTGTTTTGGTTATGTGGATTTTTTTTAATATTTTCGTAAGATAAAACTAAGGTAAATAAAAGAATGGGAAATAAAGGAAAAAGTTGAAATCTTGGGTTGCCTCCCAAGTAGTGCCTTGGTTTAACGTCGCTGGCTCGACGAAGCTGTAATGTAGTTATGTTGTTGGTATAGCATCTTTGATTTCGATGGTTTGTCTTGGCATTTTGTCTTCCAGAGTGTAGTATCTTTTTAAACGGTGACCGTTGACCGTCCTTTCACCTCCGTTGTTGTCTATAATAATGGCAGCTCCAGTTGGGTAAATATGTTTTATAGTGAAGGGCCCGGACCATTTTGTTCTAAGTTTTCCGGGAAATAACTTGATCTTGGAGTTGAAAAGGAGCACTTTGTCGCCAACTGCGATATCTTTTCTCTTGAGATGACCATCGTGCCACATTTTTGTTTGCTCCTTATAGATTCTGGCACTGTGATAGGCAGTCATTCGAAGCTCTTCTAACTCCTGCAACTGGAGTTGTCTATTCTCTCCTGCACTTTTAAGATCGAAGTTTAATTGTTTGATGGCCCACCAGGCTTTATGTTCCAGCTCTACTGGCAGATGACAGGACTTCCCGTATACCAAACGGAACGGGGTTGTTCTGATTGGTGTTTTATATGCAGTTCGGTATGCCCAAAGGGCATCAGGAAGTTTGGTGGACCAATCAGTGCAGTTTATGTTCACCATTTTTTCAAGAATTGCCTTTAATTGTCTATTAGATACCTCTACCTGACCACTAGTCTATGGATGGTAAGACGTGGCAACTTTGTGATTGACTCTGTACTTTTTCAGTAAGTCTTTAAAACTTCGTTCCAAGAAATGGGTCCCGCCATCTGATATGACAGTTCTCCGAACTCCAAATATTGGGAAAATAATATCTTTGAACAATTTAATAACAGGCTTGGAATTTCTGGACACAGTGGGTACAACTTCAACCCACTTTGAGACGTAGTCCACCACGACCAAGATGTAAGAGAATCCATAGGATGAAGGGAAAGGGCCCATGTAGTCTACCCCCCACACATCAAAAAGCTCAATTTCCTGCCACATAGTGAGGGGCATTTCATCTCTTTTTGATATGTTGCCAGAAAATTGGCATTTGTTACAAGCTTTCACAAAATCGTATGAATTCTTTGATATGATGGGCCAGAAGAAACTAGATTGTAAAACTTTTATAACTGTTTTCTTAGCACTCATGTGCCCTCCGTGGGTCCTGAATGGCAATGCTCAAGGACCAGGGTTATTTCTTCTTCTGGCAAACAACGACGGAAAAGTCTGTCAGCACAAAGGTGAAACAGGTAGGGTTCATCCCAATAATATTGTTTTATGTCATGAAGGAACTTCCTTTTGTCATGGTAGGAAGCAGAGGGGTAGATAATCCCTGTGGCTATATAATTGACGATATCCGCGTACCAAGGGAATCCATGGGTGGCCTTCATAAGCTGGTCGTCTGGAAGAGAATCCCGGATAGGGATTTTGTCTTCTTCTTCAACCTCGATATGGCTGAGATGGTCATCTACAACGTTCTCCACTCCACTTTTATCCTTAATTTCTAGGTCGAATTCCTGAAGCATCAGCACCCAGCGGATGATCCTGGGTTTGGCATCTTGCTTTTGAATCAGATATTGAATGGCGGAGTGGTCAGTATAAACAATGACCTTAGAACCAATCAGATATGAGTGAAATTTTTCGAACACATAGATGACAGCCAAAAACTCTTTCTCTGTGGTAGTATAGTTTTTCTATGCTTCATCTAGCATTTTGGATGCGTAGTAGATGACGTAAGGTTTCTTACCAATTCGCTGTCCTAAAACAGCCCCTATAGCGTAATCACTTGTGTCACACATGATTTCAAAAGGCTGCGACCAATCTGGGGCTCTTAGAATAGGCGCAGAGATTAAAGCATTCTTGAGGACGGAGAAGCTTTGCATACATTCTTGATTGAATATGAACTCAGTATCTTTAGTCAGAAGCTGGGTCATGGGTTTTGCTATCTTCAAAAAATCTTTGATGAATCTTCTGTAGAACCCCGCATGACCCAAGAAAGCTCTTACTCCCTTTATATCTTTTAGTGGCGACAGTTTCAAAATAACATCAATTTTTGCTTTATCCACCTTGCTCCCCCTGTCACTCACCCTGTTCCCGAGGACGACACCTTCTGTTACCATGAAATGGCATTTCTCCCAATTCAGGATAAGGTTCGTTTCCTCACAGCATTGCAGAACTTGTCCAAGATTGATTAAACAGTTATCGAAGGAATTGTTGGCTAAATGGACATCTATAAATCCCTTTGTTTTGATTATGAAAAACATTTCATTCTTATTGATCTAAGGAGCTACTTGAGTGTGCAGGATTAAGGTGGATGACAAAGCAACTAGGGAAATCCATATGATTACATGTTTATGTTTTCATGCAATGTAATCGCTTTGTAAAAACTTGTATAAATATATAATGTACAAGTACTTAGATTGCATGTAAATCAAGCGTTAGATTCTCCCTAGCTAAACACCACATTTAGATAAGTAATTCCCTTCAAATAGGATCACATTTGCACACTCATACATATAATTAGTGCCTAAATTGAAACATTGAAACATGATCAATCTCGGTCGACAAACTCCTCGACCGAGACACTCTCGGTCGACAATCTTCTCGACCGAGAAAGATCCAAAGTAGCCGTTAGACACAACTGACAAGGTAGTTGGCAGTTGGAGATAGACGTTGCAAATCACTTGTTCCAGAGAGCCTGTCGGTCGACAAAAGTTCGACCGAGTAGGTGTCTCGGTCGACCATTCCTCGACCGAGATGGTCTCTGACAGCAACTGCAGAATTAATTAATTAGCCGTTGTTAAAGCAACAAACTTGTACCTAACGGCTAGTTAAGCACTTAGAAACCCCTAGAAGTTGTCTAGAACGTCCTTAAGCATCCTTAGGCCATTCCTATAAATAGGACAAGCCATAGGACACTAAAACATACTTGCTACACTTGAGAAATCCTTGAGCATACTTTGAGCAATCTGTTTGTGAGCAATTTGAGCTTTGTGACAATTGGCTACTTCCTTCCTTAGCTCATAATTCGTGTCCTATAGGCTAGTATCTCCTACCCACTGCAATCACAAGTCCATACACTTGGTTAGGAGATCTATACGCTTGATCTAGGCAAATCAAGCCTTGGGCTACAAAGGATAAGTTGTAATTTCCTTTTTCTTTTCTTGTTCTTTATTACCGTTTGTACTCTCCTTGCTACTCCTAGGTTGGAGGCTACTGGTTGGAGAGGGTGGAGTTCTTCTTGGCGAAGAAGGTGACTTTGAGCTACTTCAGAAGGCTGGTGCAACAGGAGGTTACTTCTAGAGAGGAAGGCTACTTCAAGGGGGAGCTTGGAGTTACTTCAAGAAGGCTACCTCAAAGTTGGTGCACCTACTTCAAGTGAAGGCTGTTCAAAGGGTGTAAAGGAAAGTATTGTATTTTGTATAAATCCTTGAGAAGGTAATAAAATAAATACTTTCAAAATCCCGGTTGGGTAAGCAACCGGGTAGTGGACTGACAACTTTAGTATTTGCTAAAGTTGGAACCACTCTAAACACATGTCTCCTTATTCTAATTTCAATTGTGGTTGTTTGAGTTCAATAAATTGTTAAAATTATTTAAAAACTCTATTCACCCCCCCTCTAGTGTTTTTCAATTGGTATGAGAGCAGGCTTCAAGGAACCCTAACCAGGTCTTGAAGAATGGAGGGTAATGGTGATTACAATCACAACAAAAGGTGCTGCTTGGACAAAACTACAACATGTTGCAATTGGTGCTTAGGAACAAGCCACACAACAACTAGATGCCCATGGAGATCAAAGAAGGAAGATGAGAACAAAGATTGTCTCATTGCTACAACTAGCGAGGAAGAAGAAGAGGTAAGTCTTTTTGATTTATCTAAAGAAGAACTAGTTGCTAGCCTTGAAGAAACACATATTAAGTATGTTGAATGCAAGAAGAAATTAAAGAAATCTAATAAAGCAAATGATGAATTACATGCTAAGCTTCTTGCTATTACATCTGAAAATGAAGATCTTAAAAAGATCATTGAAGATCATGATATTGAGATAAAATCTATAGAGGCAAATTGTAATCTACTTTCTTTAGAGAAGAATAATTTGCAAAGTCAAGTGAATGATCTTCAAAAACAACCCATCTTATGCAACCATCTAGATTATGATTCTATTGTCAAAGAAAGAAATTCATTGTCTTATAATCTAGATCAAGCAAAACTAGATATCAAGAAGAGAATAGAAGAGATTGCCAAGTTACAACAAAAAGTTAGTAATTTGAATAGTAATGGCATTCTTGATAAAATCTTAGATAATCCCTATCATAAAATCGGGAGAAGAGGACTAGGTTACAAGCCTGAAGGGAAATCCTATCAACAACCTATTTGGAGAAAGTCACAAACACATCAATCTATATATGTACCTAAAGGAACATCATCACCCAAGAACAACACTGAACACAACCATAGAAAAAGATATGAGGTTGACTCGATATGCTGTCATTATTGTTTACGCCTTGGTCATTACTCCTTTTCATGTCCTTACAAGAGAAAAGATGTCGAGTTAGTTTGGGTTCCAAGACCTCCAAACTAAATAAATGCAATTAAGTTGAGATACGACCAAGAACTTTAGTTGCATAATTCTACGTCTATCTCAACTCAACATAATGGGATAACAAATAAAATTAAGTATCTAAATATTTAACGTGCATAGTTATGTTTTATTTGGAAGCAATTAACAGTTTCAGGAATATTGTCGGTCGAGAGACTGTCGACCGAGATACTGTCGGTCGAGCAATTATCGACCGAGCATGTCACTGATTTCCAGTATGTTGCAAAATTGCTGAATTCTTTGATAAAATTGCTATCTATTCATAATTAATGATTGGATATATATGTTGGAAATCATCCCTACAAATTTAAATTTATATTAGTTTATTCCCTAAATGATTTAAGTTTAAACTGAAATTATGCTTAGTTTAATGAAAAGAAAATTTCTATCATTATTCACATGATTTCTTTATTTTCTGGTCCATCCATATAGAAATCATGTGATTAAATCATGTGATTATTTACTGTTATTGTTCTGTTATTACATCATGGATATGCTTTCACCATTTGGTACTGTGATTAGCTTGATAAATAATCGTCTACATGGATCCATGATAGGCAAGCAAATGTTTTATTGGTAATATGTTATGCTTGCAAAGATAAAATCTCTCAATTAGTAAAGACCTGAGATATTTAGTGTGCCTTCAGTAAAGAATCTTATGAGGATACTAAACGACGTGAAATTTGATATTCATTTTACTACAGCAAAGTCTATATGTCAAGAAAAGGACAAATGTTTTTCATATTAAGTATTATGCTTCAAATTGTTACTTAATCAAATTTTATGCAGATCATATACTCGATATATTCAATTTGACAATCTGCAAATTTGCCTCTCGGTTAAAATGAAATTTGACCAAGGGGCGCTATGGTCGTAGTCAAATTCGACCTAAAATAAATTTGACACAACAACTATTTGAATATCATTTTATTGTGATTAAAAGCAAAATTAATTTATGATCACAAAATTGTCCCAATATTGTCAAAAATAAAACAACAATATTACTCCCTTAGAAAATATATATATGCTCTACAAATTCAGTCTATCATTTGCATTAAAAATCAGCTTAAAATTCGTACCCAGTAAGTCTGTCAGTCGACGAATCTTCGACCGAACACCTCTCGGTCTGCCCACCTCTCTCGACCGACAGAATCTAGACAAACCTAACATCGGACACACTTCCGGTCGACAATTGTTCGACCGAGACATTGTCAGTCGACAATTGCTCGACCGAGATGTTGTCGGTCGACAATTGCTCGACCGAGAAAGAGCCATTGGGATTTGACCGTTGCAATCCGACCGTTACCGTTAACGGCTGACCGTTGCAAGTCGACTGTTGGACGGTCGAGTGGCGCGTCTGGAATATGACCGTTGCAGACGCTCGGTCGACAAATTGTCGACCGACCCGGTCACTGAATTGCTATAAAAGGGACCAAAAACGGGTCACTTCTTCACACTTTCATATTCTTGTTTCCATAGGCTCTCTCTAGTGAATTTTTGTGCAAATCTTTAGCATCCTCATCCCCAAGACTTCCTTGCTTCTTCTCCACCTTCAAGCAACACAATGGCATCATCCTCTGCTCATGGAAAGAAGAAGGTCGCCAGCATGAAAGGAAGGGAAGCTACTCCACCATTGACGATCATCAACGACATTGCCTTCATCGATGGAGATGCTGGTGATCGCTATCTACGGCTCTC
Source organism: Alisma plantago-aquatica (assembly GCA_963693085.1). Lineage (NCBI taxonomy): Eukaryota > Viridiplantae > Streptophyta > Magnoliopsida > Alismatales > Alismataceae > Alisma > Alisma plantago-aquatica. The sequence continues at coordinate 153,331,498 of OY856411.1, forward strand.
CTCCATAACTCCTCTCCCACGACGACCAGTTGAAGTTATGGACTTCATCAACATCGTCGACTTGGAGGACCTTTTCGAAGTGCAAAAGTTGAAAGAATTCATCAACCCTTCTTTCCCTTCCTATTCCACCAAGGTAGTGAATGAATTCTATGCTAACCTCATCTCCCACTCTAAAAGAGAAACCATCTTCTTCTATACTATGGTCAATGGGCATAGCTTTCGATTTACTGAAGGGGATATTCTTGACATGCTAAATATTGACATAGATGAATATCAAGACACCCTTGACCTTACCTCTGGCAACCCACTTAATCAATTTTCCCAAGATAACCATACCGTTAATCTTAGTGACATCAAAAGAACCATTTTTCAATCTAATACAACCTGTCACGAAGATAGAGGCACATACTATGCTATCAATCTCAAACCAGCTACTAGGATTGTAAACCTTATTATTTCAACAAACATACATCCTAGAGCAAATAAGTCTGAAGTTCCTATTTTTCGTATGTGTCTAATATATGCTATTATCCAACGTATTCCCACAAATTTTATCCGCATCATTCTTAAAAACATGCTTGAGTTTTTTGGCAATCCTCCATATGCTGATCTTGTATGCCAAATTACTCAACATTTTCTTAAGACCCAAATTGAGGATATGGGATATACATGGGAGCGTAGACCACAAAAAATAAATAAGAATACTGTAGAAAAAATGGGAATTGATTTCGGTCATAAGAGGGCTAGGGTAGAAGGAGAGACATCCACCCAAGATATTCCACCTCCACCTCCTCCTACCAGCCTACCCTATGATCCCATCCAAAACACTCTAACCTATGTTGCTGGGTCACAATATCATCTTAGTAAACAACTAGATTATAACCATCATGCCATGACTTATCTAAACCAAAGAATGCAAACTCTTTCTCCAAACCAACCAGATGAATATCCTTATTCTTTAAATCCTGGCATGCTCAATCCATATAACCGATCTTACAACTACTATCAACCTCCACCTCCACCATCTACAGATCTCACGCATACTCAGTTTTCATCAATGCAACTACAAGATATTGCTGCTCATTTCCGATTTGATCGTGTTCCAACCTTCTTGGAGGCATATGCCTTAACCAAGATAGGTGCTCTGGAGTGGCAAACTTTGGTCCAGTATTATGGAGCTGAGCCTTTTCTTGGGAAAGACCCTGATGTTGATGTAATTCTTAAGTCTTTCCAGTGAGATTTGGAGTTGTATTAGTTGTAATGAAATCTTTGCAAAATTGTAATAAATGGGTTATCTTTACATGTTTTGGCTATCTTTTCATGCTTGTAATGAAATTGGTTATCTTTATAAAGGATATTTTTTTGGCATCATTTGACTTTGGATTATAAGACTATTGTAGAGCATTCAAAATAAGGGGAGTAATAAATACAAATAAATCAAAAAGATGAAAATCTTTGCAAATACCTAAAAGTTAAAGTTATGGCTAAATTGAAATCTATTGCAAAGCACTTATACCTTGGGATATCTATCTAAAGGGGAGCATCGTATAAAATTAAGGGGGAGAAGTAATATCAAATATTCAACATGGATAATTTTTTGAAATGACAAAGGGGGAGAAAAGAATATCAAAATAAAATATAATAACTGAGTTTCATAATGAAAAAGGCCAAGCACTTACTTGCAAACCAAGAATGGCTACAAAAGGTAATCTTCAGGTATGAAACTCATATGGTTTATATTTCCTTTATTTTAATTTTTGGAAATGTTTGTCATCTTCAAAAAGGGGGAGATTGTTGGCTAAATGGACATCTATAAATCCCTTTGTTTTGATTATGACAAACATTTCATTCTTATTGATCTAACGAGCTACTTGAGTGTGCAGGATTAAGGTGGATGACAAAGCAACTAGGGAAATCCATATGCTTACATGTTTATGTTTTCATGCAATGTAATCGCTTTGTAAAAACTTGTACAAATATATAATGTACACGTACTTAGATTGCATGTAAATCAAGCGCTAGATTCTCCCTAGCTAAACACCACAATTAGATAAGTCATTCCCTTCAAATAGGATCACATTTGCACACTCATACATATAATTAGTGCCTAAATTGAAACATTGAAACAGGATCAATCTCGGTCGACAAACTCCTCGACCGAGACACTCTCGGTCGACAATCTTCTCGACTGAGAAAGATCCAAAGTAGCCGTTAGACACAACTGACAAGGTAGTTGGCAGTTGGAGATAGACGTTGCAAATCACTTGTTCCAGAGAGCCTTTCGGTCGACAAAAGTTCGACCGAGTAGGTGTCTCGGTCGACCATTCCTCGACCGAGATGGTCTCTGACAGCAACTGCAGAATTAATTAATTAGCCGTTGTTAAAGCAACAAACTTGTACCTAACGGCTAGTTAAGCACTTAGAAACCCCTAGAAGTTGTCTAGAACGTCCTTAAGCATCCTTAGGCCATTCCTATAAATAGGACAAGCCATAGGACACTAAAACATACTTGCTACACTTGAGAAATCCTTGAGCATACTTTGAGCAATCTGTTTGTGAGAAATTTGAGCTTTGTGACAATTGGCTACTTCCTTCCTTAGCTCATAATTCGTGTCCTATAGGCTAGTATCTCCTACCCACTGCAATCACAAGTACATACACTTGGTTAGGAGATCTATACGCTTGATCTAGGCAAATCAAGCCTTGGGCTACAAAGGATAAGTTGTAATTTCCTTTTTCCTTTCTTGTTCTTTATTACCGTTTGTACTCTCCTTGCTACTCCTAGGTTGGAGGCTGCTGATTGGAGAGGGTGGAGTTCTTCTTGGAGAAGAAGGTGACTTTGAGCTACTTCAGAAGGCTGGTACAACGGGAGGTTACTTCTAGAGAGGAAGGCTACTTCAAGGGGGAGCTTGGAGTTACTTCAAGAAGGCTACCTCAAAGTTGGTGCACCTACTTCAAGTGAAGGCTGTTCAAAGGGTGTAAAGGAAAGTATTGTATTTTGTATAAATCCTTCAGAAGGTAATAAAATAAATACTTTCAAAATCCCGGTTGGGTAAGCAACCGGGTAGTGGACTGACAACTTTAGTATTTGCTAAAGTTGGAACCACTCTAAACACCTGTCTCCTTCTTCTAATTTCAATTGTGGTTGTTTGAGTTCAATAAATTGTTAAAATTATTTAAAAACTCTATTCACCCCCCCTCTAGTGTTTTTCAGGAATCTCCGTAAACTGAGAAATCGTCCATAAATACTTCCATGACAGATTCAGTTAAACCGGCGACGATGGCAGACATACACCGTTGGAAAGTAGCGGGTGCATTACACAACCCGAACGACATTTTTCTAAAGGCATATGTCCCAAAAGGACAGGTGAAGGTAGTTTTTTCCTGGTCTTCCGGGTGTATGGGTATTTGGTAAAACCCGGAATAACCATCGAGATAGCAAAAATATTTCTGATGAGCTAGGTGTTCTAGGACTTCATCAAGGAAGGGTAGAGGGTAGTGGTCTTTCCTCGTGGCTTTGTTCAGCTTCCTATAGTCAATACACATCCGCCACCCTGTTACAGTCCTGGTGGGCACTAACTCATTTTTGTCATTAAGCACTACGGTAGTACCTCCTTTTTTTGGAACAACCTGGACAGGGCTGACCCATTGGGAGTCAGAGATAGGGTAGATTATGCCAGCTTTGAGTAATTTGAGGACCTCCAGGCGAACCACCTCCTTGAGATTAGGATTCAGTTTTCTTTGATGTTCGCGGGATGGCTTGAATTCTTCAACCATTGGAAGTCTGTGCATACACAGGGCTGGATTTATGCCTGTGAGGTCAGTTATCTTATATCCAATGACCTTTTTATGCTTCTTCAGCTCATCCAGAAGCTTTTCTTCCTGATCTTCTGTAAGGGTAGAGCTGATGATGACCGGGCATAATTTTTCCTTATCTAAGAAAACATGTTTAAGTCCTGTGGGTAAAGTCTTCATTTCAGGGGCTTTTGGTGGCTCAGCTGCTTCTATAATGGTAACAACTTTAAGTTCTTCAAAAGTGGCCGTTGATGCTTCTTCGGCCTTCTCTAAATGTTGCAGACACTGTTGAACTAGTTCGTTCACAGAGAATTCAACATCCAGATTGATTAGGACATTTTCTAGTTCGTCAGCTGGCTCGGATATTTCTAACTGAGACATTTGTTGCATTGCATCAAGAAGAAAAACCTCTTCTTGGATACTAGGGCCTTTCATGCTATTAAGGACTCGGAATTGAATTGCTTCTTTTCCGAGCCTAAGAATGATGGTGCCAGCTTCGACGTCGATCAGCGCCCTAGCAGTAGCGAGGAAAGGTCTGCCGAAAATGATCAGGTATCTCAACTCTTCTTTAATATCCATGATAACGAAATCGCATGGAATGTAGGCATCCTTGCCTATCCTTACTGGAATGTCTTCAATGATTCCCAGAGGTGCGGTTATGGTGGAGTCAGCTAGTTGAATAGTCATTGCCGTAGGCAGCAATTCGGTAAAACCCAGACATTTACACATTGAGTAAGGCATAATGGATATGCTGGCCCCAAGGTCAGCTAATCCTTTCTTTGTAGATGCATTTCCAATGCAACATTGGATTCCAAAGGAACCTGGGTCCTTCTTCTTTTTTGTCATTTTGTTTAGGATGATGTCAGAAGTGGTCTGAGCAAGCTTGACAGTTTCTTGCTCCTCGGTGATATACTTTCTTGATAGCAAGGTTTTGAGATATTTTTCCCATGCCGGCACCTCGGAAAGAGCGTCAAGGAGTGGGATATCGATGTACAGTTTCTTCATAGCCTCCTTGAACTTTTGAAACTTGGTGTCCATCTTTGTTTCTCACAGTCTACCCGGATAAGGAATCCTTGGTTTAAATTGTGAGACTTCGGGTTCTGCGGACACTTGTTCTTTATTTTTGCCCTTTGTTCCTTCTGTGAGTTTTTCCATTCCTTGTTGCGGGCTTTCACTCATCATAAAAACCGGTGTGTCGTCATTATCAAGATTGATCTTGGTAGTTTCATGAAGAATGCGTCCAGATCTGGTGGTGACATCATTCAACTGTTCATGCCTGTTCTGACCATGCTTAGGGTTTGATTCAGGCTGCCCAGCAAACATACCTGCTGGGGGCTTTAATTGTGCAGCGATCTGGGCAAGTTGAGCTTCAACTGCTTTCTGCTGAGCCTGTTGGTTAGCAAGCATTGTTTGCTACGATTGTAACATTTGCCTTATCAAGGATATTTCATCTTCCGGTTGGGTAGGAGCATTTTTCGGAGGAATTGGTAGTTGCCCTTGCTGAGGTTGTTGTGGTGGTAGCACCAGCTGAGGTTGCTGAGTATGCAGCTATGGATGGAGCGGAGGATGAGTGTACTCGTAGTAGGCCGATTGGTTCCTGGGGTAGTTAGCCCTAGGGAAGTTAGTCCTGGAATTCCCTTGATTTTGGTTGAAATTGTTTGGGAACCCAGGTGGTAGCCTACTAGAGGATCCTCCCTTCGTTTGATGATGTGGATTAGCGGTCCCAACAGGGTTTCCATACTGAAATCCTAGTTGATTCCTTGGCTGATTAGGGTTGTAATAGACTTGTCCAGAGATAGAATGGATAGAGTTGACTTGTTCTGGTAGTTGTTCTTCAGACTGGTCGGTGATGGGTTCATATGGTTGTGGTGGTGGATGCAGATCCATCATCACATTATAAAGCATACCGCAGGAAAGGGTCAGATGGTCAAAAGCATGACAGGCCTCACAGGTCCCTGTGGCGGCCTTGACTTGTTGAACTAGAGGATTTTTCTTCTTATTAAATTCTCCGAGAGAAGTCCCGAGAGCTTGTTGTTTATGAACTATGGTTTTCAGGGCTTCAGCTATGTCCTTCATCTCCATTGATTCTTCAGCTTTGTAGACCTTGAGGACACCTTTACCGGATGACCGTCCCCAGTTAGACTGGTTTTCAGCTCCGAGCGTAACAATTTTCCAGGCGTCCTCATAATTCTTTCTCATGAAGTTTCCTCTAGAGGAGGAATCCAAAAACTATTTAATATCATCGCTCACTCCCCGATAGAAGGTTTCTATCAGTTGGTTCTGGGAGATTCCATGATGGGGACACTTCCGCAAAAGTTCTTTAAACCTTTCCCATGCTTCATCGAGGGTTTCTCCGAGTAGTTGAGAGAAGTGATTGATCTGCCCTCTGATCTCATAAGTCAGTGAGGGGGGAAAGAACTTCTGTAAGAACTTTTCCTCTAGGGGAGCCCAAGTGGTTATTATAGGTTCCCTGTCAAGTGAGTTATACCAACTCAGAGCTCTCCTAGACAGGGTGAAGTGAAATAGATGAAGCATTATTGCATCAAAAGCGACTCCGGCTTGTGGGACCAGGCGGCAAAGTGCCTTAAACCTCTTCAAATGATCCATGCAGTCATCTCCAGAGCCTCCAGAGAATGAGATGCCCTGCATGATCTGGATCCATTGGGTCCGAATCTCAAAGTTGGGGATGTTGATGATCGGAGGTCAGACCGGATGGTTGTCCTCATAGTTCTTTGGGACGACGTAGTCCCTCAGCTGCTTGTTCCTTAATTCCAACTGAGCAGCTTGGATTGCTGCTTCATTTTTAGCTCTAATGCGGGCCTGTTCTTCCGCATGAATCTCCGCTTGAATCTGGGCACGAGTATCAGCGATGAGTTGTGCCCTTTGAGTGGCGATGGAATCGTTGACCCTCTCCATCACCAAAGCAGCCTGGTGTTGATCTTCAACCATTTGCCTGGCCCTTTGGCGATTGAGTCGAATGCGATGGTGGAAGCTTCTCTCTACCTCAGAGTCGTACTCTGGATCAAGGGAGAATCCGAGGTTATGCACTGGTTGCATACACGTTTTCTACCTGAGTAGAGAGAAGAAAACACCTTTTAGATGATGGCGGTGATATAATTAACACTACTACAGAAACCCCATTTGGCGTCGGTCTTTTAACCCCATTTGGCGTCGGTTTCCGACCGACGCCTATGTGGGTGCCACTAAAGGTCAAACATTTCGGCGTCGGTTTTTTAACCGACGCCTATTTAACCTATAGGCGTCGGTCTTTTAGTAGACAACCGACGCCAAAATGGTTCGCGCCACAGAAAACGGCGTCATCTAGGGCACTTTCTGCGTCAGTGATTTACTAAAAGACCGACGCCTATATTCCATGTAGCGTCGGTCTTTTAGTTGATAACCGATGCATAAAGAGTCCTAGATGACGCCGTTTTCTGTGGCGTGAACCATTTTGGCGTCGGTTATATACCAAACGACCGACGCCTGGTTGTTTAAATAGGCGTCGGTTCGATACAAATATCCGACGCCATTTCCAGGACTGCTTTGGCCACATCAGGCGTCGATTATCTATAAATAACCGACGCTGTATGTCTTTGCTGACGGTTTTCTATAAATAACCGACGCCTATTTATATATATATTTTTTCATATCAGTTTGCAGGCCTGCTGTGACTGGTCAGCAGGATGAGAACCTGCAGTTCAGTTTTCTGAACTGCAGGTTTACGACATCCATTGATATCAGCCTACAAACAGGCCGCAAACCTGCAAAAGTCACAAAGAAAATTTCACACAAGTACATACATTCAGACATCAATTCAATTCTCACATTCACACATATAGAAACATTCAAATACATGTATTAACATTCAAAAATATTCATTTACAAAGTATCATTCATTATCGCTATCAACATCCCAATTATATCTTACAGTTGCCACTGCTTGTATGGCTTTTGCCCATTCTTCTCTTACTTCATTTAATGCTTCCATCGTATATGGAGCATGTATATTTTTTAAGCGTTTACCTGTAGTGTTGTCAGTTTTAAACACCTGCAAAGAGAATGATGTATATATATAAGTAATAATATAAAAATAAGATAAGATTGATATATTTCATATAACTAATGAGACTATATATAATACCTCATGTATGGTATCGATGTCCAATGCGGCATATTTGATAATCATCTACATAAATTGCATCACATAGTATGCGCATGCCCAACCATTGTCTTGTGTAGCGCACTATAAATTGAAACATACAAAATAATACAACTAAGCACAATTCACATCAATAATATATACATTGGAGTCGGGAACTTACTTGTACGTTCTCCCAATTTATTGGCTGGTTCTTTTTCCTTGGGACCGTTCCTCCAGCCTTTTTGAATGCATCTAAACCCCTACATGTTAATATAACACAGTAAATTACATAAGTAAATAGTAATGTAATAACAGATGTTAACAGATACAAAAATGAAATATTTCTCACCAGAATAATGGCATTCTCATTATGTGTCCAATTTTAGTGTTTAATGTACTTCCCATGGGATCTAGATAATAAACAGTGAACGTCCCGGGGACAATAACTAGTAACTCCCAATGTTTACCGCTAGAGGTAAAAAGTTAACAATTAATAACTCAAAATGCACAATAAAAATGGAATTTTCTTAAGTCCAAATTATAAATAAAGTAAACTTACTTGACATTGAATGGAGCTATTATTATCGTCTTCTTTTGCTGACCAAAAATTGTAAAAGCATCTATACAGTATTGTTGAACATTATCAGGGTCTTTAGCTACCATACTAATCAATGATGGAATCAAAAATCCCACATGATCAAATGCAAATTGTTTGCAATGATCTTCGACTAAGTAGCTACAAAACATGTATTACGTATGCATTAATATATAAGAAACCAGATCACCGGATCTTACACAAGGTATATGGATGTATAAACAAGATCTCACCTTATCCATGTCTCTATCATTGATGTATTCAGCCAATCATACATAAATAGCTCAATAATATCTTGTATAAATAAAGAGCTATCGTATGATCGACCTGCATAATATGCATCTAAAGAAACTATTATAGGGAAATGTATATTATGTGCACGTAGCCAACATGCCATTCCCCTACAAGCAGGACCTAACGGGTATGTTAGGTCAGTTGGAACCCAAGTTGGTAATGCGGGAAGTGGAGGTGGAGGCCTAGGTGCTCCTGGTGTCTTCTTTTTAACCTGTATATATAATTTCAGATCAGTTGACATAATATATACACATTAACAGTCTAAATCAATGTAAATTTATCTTACAGTTTCAGTCGTGTAGACGACATCTGCTTTGGGCCACAATATGACCCCGCCTTCTGCCTCACCAAGTGTATCAATATCTGGGTGGGCATATGGAAACACAACTTCCCTCCAATTGGGTAACACACATAATGGGCCCACACGAACATAGCCCTGTGGCATTGGAGTCCCGTGAAACCTTTCCCCAGGAAGGGACGGGTAAGCTTGCGCCTCTGCAACAACATAGTCTTGTATTCTTAAGCGGCATGGCTTCAATGCCTACAAATTTATGTAAAGAATGTTATACATATATACATATAATCTTGAAAACATATCATCTTGAAAAGACTAGCTACAATGTCATAAACAATACTTACAGCAGATGTGCTAGGCGATGGGTCTCCAGGATTACTCGCAGTCTGTGCATCAGGAGAAGAGTGGGTCGCCACATTGAACTATCTCACACGTGTTTGAGATAGTTGATGTAAGACTTTATCTTCAAACCACTTAGTAAAAGTCTTATTATGCTCTCTAGCAAGCCACATTGAACTTGCTCGAGGATGTTGTCTCTTTATGAAATTGGTATGTTCCTCGATATAAACACTCACTTCGTCCATATTGTGTAAAATATACAAGTGAGCTTGTTCCAACTGCTCACGGCTGATTACTTTCACCCGTGATCCCAAAATTCCTTTGCCCTCCTCAATATTCTTGTCATTATCAGGAGTGTCATTACCACTGAGAAAGTCATTGCAAAAATCCATAACCTCTCTCGCCACATAACCTTCAATAATACTCCCTTCAGGCCGATAACGGTTTCGAACATCACCTTTAAAAACGCTCATGTATCGTTCAAAGGGATACATCCAATGCAAGAAAACTGGTCCCAACATTTTCACTTCCCTAGTCAAGTGGACAACAAGATGTACCATGATATCAAAGAACGAAGGAGGGAAATACATCTCAAGCTGACATAGGGTAACAACCACTTCTCTTTGCAAATTATCGAGAGTATCAGGGTCAATAACTTTGCAGCATAGACTGTTGAAAAAGAAACAAAGTCTGGTAATTGCAAACCTTACATGCTTCGGCAATATAGATCAAATTGCCACGGGCAATATTTGTTGCATTAGAGTGTGACAATCATGAGATTTAAGACCTATCAACTTCAGATCTTTCATTGATACCAATCTACGGATGTTGGATGAGTAACCATGTGGCACCTTAACATTTACCAAGCATTCACAAAAAGTTTTCTTCTCCTTTCTAGACAACGTGTAACAAGCGGGAGGTAAGTATGCTCTTTTATTACCCATTTCACATAATTCTGTTAATTCTGACCTTATTCCCATTTCACGTAGGTCCAGTCTGGATTTTATCCCATCTTTAGTCTTACCTGGTATATTTAATAGAGTACCAATGATGCTATCACAGACATTTTTCTCAACGTGCATTACATCGATATAATGCCTGACTGTCAAAGAACTCCAATAAGGAAGATCCCAAAATATTGACTTCTTCTTGAATGAAGAATTGTCACTCCGTGTGGCCATACTACATTGTGATTTCTTACCAAATTCATTGACAATGTCTTTTACTCTTTCATAAACAACATCCCCTGGTATAGGTTTAGGTGCACTCCGTTCATCATTCCATCCATTGAATGCTTTGCGCTTCCTACGATACGGATGGAATTTTGAAAGAAACCTTCGATGACCAAGATATACAGTCTTGCCGCCATGTTTTAGTCTTATTGAATCAGTGTTTTCTTCACATATAGGACACGCTTTAGCTCCTTTGACACTATATCCAGACAAATTCCCATATGCTGGAAAGTCATTAATAGTGCAAAACAACATAGCGTGCAAACAAAATGTCTCTCTTGCTGAAGCATCATAGGTCATCACACCTTCAGCCCAAAGTTTCTTTAATTCATCAATCAAAGGTTCAAGATAAACATCGATATCATTTCCGGGTTGTTTAGGGCCCGATATCAACAATGACAACATAACGTACTTATTTTTCATACACATCCAGGGAGGAAGATTGTATATAACAAGCATGACTGGCCAAGTGCTATGTTGGCTGCTCAATGTCCCGTATGGATTCATCCCATCTGTACAAAGCCCAAGTCTTAGATTCCTATCTTCTTCACCAAATTTAGGGTACAATAGATCAATCTTCTTCCACTGTGGGGAATCAGACGCATGTCGTAGGATCCCATAATTATTTTTCTTAACATCTGCATGCCACCTGAAATTCTTCGCATCTTTCGGATTTGTAAACAATCGTTGAAACCGTGATATTATAGGTAGATACCACAACACCTTGGCAGGAGAACCAGTTTTGGACTCCCCCGAAGTCGTCAATTTATACCGTGACGCACCACATTTTGGACAATCTTTCAAATCTACATAGTCCTTTTGAAATAATACACAATCATTTGGGCATGCGTGTATCTTCTTGGCCTCCATTCCCATTGGGCACAACATTTTCTTTACCTGGTATGTTGAGATTGGAAGCTCGTTTCCTTCAGGAAGCATTTCTTTCAACAAAGTCAACAATGAAGTGAAGCTTTTGTCGCTCCATCTATTGTTAGCTTTCAACTTATACAATCTCAACACAGCGCTAAGCTTCGTAAACTTAGCACAACCTGTGTATAACTGTATCTCAGCATCATGCACCGTGTTTGTAAAGATAGGAGGTGGATCGGTGTGCTCTACCCTACAACTATCCAACATCGCATCAACGATGTCTGCTGGAACTGGTTCGTTCACATTTACGTCATCGGAGGCAATTTCTTCTTCCACCCAAGCACTGCTATCGACATCTACTGGTTTCAATTTTGAAATCTCTCCATGCCAGTGCCATTCTGTATAGCCTTGTACAATCCCGTTGCACATGACATGACTTTTGATTTCCTCACCAGTGTTGACTTTCAAGTTGTTACCGCAATGCCTACATGGACAGTAGAACCTATCTGTAGGTTTTTTCCTATGTTCCTCGGAAAATCTAATAAACTGATCAAGACCAGATATAAACTCTGGGGTGCAACGATTACGAATGGACATCCATGATCTATCCATTCTATGATCAGAGAAAACAAGTATATATTAGGAAACAAGTATATATTAGGAAAAGATTAGGCAACATTTCCCCGCTGTTCTCTAAGTACATATGTACTTAGAGAACAAACGGGGAAATGCCAACAAACACATTTGATGTCATTCTTATATATAATAAATGTGTACCACCTATCCCATCCTTGAACACCTAATCTCACTAGTAAGTGTATAATGTGTATTGGGTTTTCAAGAAAATTTCGGCAGCATCTCCCCGCTGTTCTCTAAGTACATATGTACTTAGAGAACAAACGGGGAAATGCTACCAAAATTTTCTCGAAAACCCAATACACATTATACACTTACATCCTAAGTGAGATTAGGTGTTCAAGAACAGTCCCAAACCGGGGACTATCCAAGATTTACTCCTAATGAGTCAATCTTGGACGGGTTTCTAGGCCAACAAACACAATAATAGATATCTACAATGAAGCCGGACTCCATACAAACAGTATATAATTTAGTGATTGTTCATTCTAATTTATACCAATGTACAAGTAATATAAAAAACAATGACTGTTCACATTCTAGGCCAACAAACACATGTGATGTCATTCTTATATATAATAAATGTGTACCACCTATCCCATCCTTGAACACCTAATCTCACTAGTAAGTGTATAATGTGTATTGGGTTTTCAAGAAAATTTCGGCAGCATTTCCCCGCTGTTCTCTAAGTACATATGTACTTAGAGAACAAATGGGGAAATGCTACCAAAATTTTCTCGAAAACCCAATACACATTATACACTTACATCCTAAGTGAGATTAGGTGTTCAAGAATAGTCCCAAACCGGGGACTATCCAAGATTTACTCCTAATGAGTCAATCTTGGACGGGTTTCTAGGCCAACAAACACAATAATAGATATCTACAATGAAGCCGGACTCCATACAAACAATATATAATTTAGTGATTGTTCATTCTAATTTATACCAATGTACAAGTAATATAAAAAACAATGATTGTTCACATTCTAGGCCAACAAACACATGTGATGTCATTCTTATATATAATAAATGTGTACCACCTATCCCATCCTTGAACACCTAATCTCACTAGTAAGTGTATAATGTGTATTGGGTTTTCAAGAAAATTTCGGCAGCATTTCCCCGCTGTTCTCTAAGTACATATGTACTTAGAGAAAACGGGGAAATGCTACCAAAATTTTCTCGAAAACCCAATACATATTATACACTTACATCCTAAGTGAGATTAGGTGTTCAAGAATAGTCCCAAACCGGGGACTATCCAAGATTTACTCCTAATGAGTCAATCTTGGACGGGTTTCTAGGCCAACAAACACAATAATAGATATCTACAATGAAGCCGGACTCCATACAAACAGTATATAATTTAGTGATTGTTCATTCTAATTTATACCAATGTACAAGTAATATAAAAAACAATGATTGTTCACATTCTAGGCCAACAAACACATGTGATGTCATTCTTATATATAATAAATGTGTACCACCTATCCCATCCTTGAACACCTAATCTCACTAGTAAGTGTATAATGTGTATTGGGTTTTTGAGAAAATTTCGGCAGCATTTCCCCGCTGTTCTCTAAGTACATATGTACTTAGAGAACAAACGGGGGAATGCTACCAAAATTTTCTCGAAAACCCAATACACATTATATACTTACATCCTAAGTGAGATTAGGTGTTCAAGAACAGTCCCAAACCGGGGACTATCCAAGATTTACTCCTAATGAGTCAATCTTGGACGGGTTTCTAGGCCAACAAACACAATAATAGATATCTACAATGAAGCCAGACTCCATACAAACAGTATATAATTTAGTGATTGTTCATTCTAATTTATACCAATGTACAAGTAATATAAAAAACAATGATTGTTCACATTCTAGGCCAACAAACACATGTGATGTCATTCTTATATATAATAAATGTGTACCACCTATCCCATCCTTGAACACCTAATCTCACTAGTAAGTGTATAATGTGTATTGGGTTTTCAAGAAAATTTCGGCAGCATTTCCCCACTGTTCTCTAAGTACATATGTACTTAGAGAACAAACGGGGAAATGCTACCAAAATTTTCTCGAAAACCCAATACACATTATACACTTACATCCTAAGTGAGATTAGGTGTTCAAGAACAGTCCCAAACCGGGGACTATCCAAGATTTACTCCTAATGAGTCAATCTTGGACGGGTTTCTAGGCCAACAAACACAATAATAGATATCTACAATGAAGCCGAACTCCATACAAACAATATATAATTTAGTGATTGTTCATTCTAATTTATACCAATGTACAAGTAATATAAAGAACAATGATTGTTGAATTTCTAGGCCAACAAACACATGTGATGTCATTCTTATATAATAAATGTGTACCACCTATAATAAACACATTGTCCAACATTAGGTTCAACACTTGAAACATACATTCGTTTTCAACATAAAAAATTTGTATCATTAGGGTCCAACATGTGGATTATATGGGACATACACATCAAGGTGGTCATAAGGGAGGATATTTCCTTATTTATGAGTAAGCGATATAAGATTAAGATCCATATAAAAATTAGGGCAGAAGTAAGAAATAAATCTTCTTTAGGATACAATAGACCCTTATGGATGTATTTAGGGTCATAGGTACCATCATAGAACAAAAGGGGTACACTCTAGGATTTAAGATCACACTACATCATGTATTTTATACAAAATTACATGTATGTGTATATAAAAAATATATTTATAAGGAACTTCTATACATATCTAATCAACAAATCAGTAATTAACTAAGTATTCATCAATACTTACTATTAATCAGTATCTCTAATCATTAAAATCGGCAAGCAGATCAGTAATTGTAAATAACAAACTATGAATTATTGAATTAAAGTAATCACTAAAGTAATACTAACCAGTAGTACCAATCATTAATCACTGAAAGCAGCAAGGAAATCAGTAAAACTAATCATGCATTACTAGTATATAAGGAAACCAGTAGTACCAATCATTAATCACTGAAAGCAGCTTACATACCTTTTCCAAAAGTGGTGGTCGAAGCAGGAAGAAGGGGGTGGCGCCGGGTGTGAGCAGGAAGAAAGGAGCTAGGGCGGCGGTGGGCAGGCAGGTGGGCACCAGGCGTGGCGGCGGCGCCGGTTCTCAGGCGTGGCGGCGGCGCAGGCGGTTGGAGCAGCAGGGCGGGCAGCAGGGGCGGGCAGCAGGGGCGGGCAGTAGGGGCGGCGGAGAAGAAACGCGCTGGAGAGGGGCGCCGGAGAGGGGACGCCGGAGATGGGGCGCCGGAGAGAAGCGCCGGAGAAAAACTAGCAACAGAAGTAGAGAAATCGCCGGAGAAATCGCCGGAGAAATCGTCGCAACAGGGAAACAGGGTAGCAATGAAACGGAAGAAAGGGGAAGAGTCGGGCGATCACGGGTTATGAAGTTCCCAAATAGCGTCAGTTGTTATAAACAACCGACGCCTAAACATCTTTAGCGTCGGTTGTTTGCAACAACCGACGTCCAATTGGACGATATTTTCATGAAAATGTTTGGCGGGAACTACCTTCAGCGTCGGTTATACAAGGATAACCGACGCTGAAAGTGACATTTTCGGCGCAAATTTTCATCGCACATAGGCGTCGGTTTTCTAGGTATATAACCGACGCTGACAATGACACTATTTTTTTTATCGAAAAATGGATTTCGCGGGCGGCTTTAATCGTCGGTTTTTTATAAACAACCGACGCTTAATACAAAGAGGTACCCGTGTCTGGCTGGTCTTCGAATATAGACGTCGGTTTGCTTAAACAACCGACGCCTTATATGATAGGCGTCGGTTTTCCTTAATAACTGACGCCCAGAAAAGCGACACTGAATGCTATTTCTGTAGTAGTGTAATTTAAGAAGATATGGTTTAATGATTAAAAGAAAGTGTAAAACCCTAACCAACTAGCAAGATACTAAATGAAATTAAAACGTTCCGTTGTCCCCGGCAACGACGCCATTTTTTGATGGAGCTTCCACTTATGTGGAATTGCGTGCACCAACTAAAAATCCTAAAGATAGTAAGTCTTTAGGTTTAGCCTTGCATATACTAGATAGTGAACTCCACCCACGTATGCTAGGATACGTGGAAGTCTTATCGTAGTATAGTTAAGGGTCGAATCCTCAAGACATCGGTCTTGTTACAAGCAACAAGATGGAAAATGTTGGAATTTCACTTAGTCACTTAATAGTAGGAACTTAAATCGAAAGTTTGGTTTTGTTGTTTTAAACTAAGAACATGAAAAGTAAAGAAAGCAAGTAAATCTAAGGAGTTAAACTATGATAAAAGTCACTAGGGTGTGATCGGTTTTTCACCGCCACTACACATGGATCAACACATGCAAAGCAAAACATAACCTGCAAAAAGAGTCTAGTCAGTTAGTATCTTTGTAGACTTAGCTTCCTTTTGGAGAGCTAACTACGAGAAGTGCGGGAATGTTGCAACGCCAGCCATTCTCGAACAAATGGTCACTTACTTTGCATCATTCCCCTCACGAAGTGTGTTCCTTGACTTCAAGGTTGCACTTTCATACGTCAACTGATTCCATTTCATAGTATGAAAGTGCAACAAATGATAGTGAGTTTACTCCACTTCTTGAGATACACTTCTAGATACCGAAACATATGCATGGTGGATACATGCACCAAGAATTGACATACAAATGAGTTTCAAATCTAATAGTACAAACGTAGACAATTCATACTAAAAGATAAAAGATAACACAAGTTGGTGATCAAGCAACAAGTATTCATTAAACATTTGATGTTGAACTGAGAAGATAAAAACTCTATATTGCAAACTATGGATTACATTTACATGATATGAAAGCATGGGTAGCGGGGCTACTCCCCGCACCCTAGTGAGAAAGACTACTCACTCATGACTAGGACAAAGAAGGAGGCAAGAAGAGAGAGCGAGAGCGTAATCCCCACAAAGGAAAGAGGAAAGTCAACCCCTTGGAGAGAGAGAAACGATCCACCAGCTTCATGGGTTGCTTGATGACGAGATCTCCCTCTTCCCACCTTCTTTGACAGAGAGAGAGAAAGCAGCTTCGAGATGGAATATGGGTCTCAGACCGGCAGCCCCTGGGCAGAGGATGGAAGTCAGATTTGCTCTAGAGTGATTGAGGCAGCCTTTGGACATCTGAAACTTGATGCCTGGTTGAGGACCCTTGGGGTCTTATTTGTAGGCCTTGAGTGAAGTCCAAACGATTTGGAGACCGTTTAGACCTCAAGACCATTTGGACCTCGAGACCGTTTGGACCTCATGACCGTTTGGACCTCAGGACCGTTTGGACCTCATGACCGTTTGAATTCATGCGGTCTCGAGACCGTGTGACTCCATGCGGTCTCGGGACCAGTTGGCTTCATGCGGTCTTGAGACCGTGTGACTCCATGCGGACTCAGGACCGGTTGGCTTCATGCGGTCTTGAGACCGTGTGACTTCATACGGTCTTGAGACCGTGTGACTTCAAACGGTCTCAGGACCGTTTGACTCCATGCGGTCTCGGGACCGATTGGCTTCATGCGGTCTTGGGACCGTTTGACTCCATGTGGTCTCGGGACCAATTAGCTTCATGCGGTCTTGGGACCGTTTGACTCCATGTAGTCTCGGGACCATTTGACTTCATGCGGTCTGAGGACCGTTTGAGTCCATGCGGTCTTGAGGCTGAGTTAGTCTTTTATGATATTTTTTTGTGTTTTTCTGCATATATAAACGGGAAAAGTTAGTCTGATAGTATATTTATAATAAGAGGGAAAATTTAGGGATTATGTATATATTTAATTTAAAAAGAATACAGAAAACTAAAGAAAAAGACTAAGATAATCATCAAAGTTGGAGGTTATCAAGGGTTTATATGTTAATCACGATAAAGAATAATGGAAACTATATTACTTTTAGGATATTAGGTCCATCAATCCTAGGAGAATTGATAGCACTTCATATCTCATTGATAAGTGGAATTCGCATGTTGAGTATCAAGAGGGGAAATTAGTTTTATTCATTTATATTTATGAGAATCAGTTACAATGATATCAAATATATAGTTCTGATGAATGCTTATATGAATTTTGATTATGGATCATGCTAATTTTTTAATATAATTTCTCATCCATGATTGTGATCATGAAATGCATGCCTTTATTAAGTAAGATTCAATGCTCCAAGTTATTATCCTCTAGATTAATGTCAAGTAAAAGACAATTGATTTATGTTGTTCCTTATAAGTTATTTACCTTTTTGGCATAGATCTAAGATCTTGAGAGCAATGTTATTTATGAAAATCCTGAGAGCAATGAGAACTTTGGTGCATATATTTTCAAGCTCTTAAGAATTGCTTTAGTTATTAAGCTCATGAGAGAAATAATATGGATGAAGGACAACATAGTTTATCCAAGATAATAATATCAATGATAAAAAGGAAATAAAGACAAAGATAAATGATATGAAAAGTATTAAATGTAACTTTCATGTTTTATAAAAATATAATTTATTTCTTGTTAATATGATGTTACTTAGTGTCACTTTAACGTTTTTTCTATTATTCTTTGCATGGATAGGGACATAATGTCTCCTAGAGAGAAATATAAGGGAGTTTAGAGAAGTAGCATCTCAAGGATAGATTAGGATCTTAGCCCAACGGGGTTCCAACTATATAATGACATTTAATTTAGTTTTTCATTAAATATCAGGATCATGTACTAGTTTAGCATAGTTGAAAGTTTAAGTTTTAATGTTCACTAGTAAATTTTTGACATATGGTGTCACTTTTCTTAACGTCGATTTTAACATAAAATGGACACTTCATGCCTATATCCTTGGTTGGTAAAGAACAAACATCACTATTGGTCAAGTTTTTCTGATTAAGAAAAATCACAAGCACCACTTTTATTATAACGTCTTATTTATTAGTGTACAACCCACATCATAGACAACTCATAAAATCCAAATTTTCATGGGAAAATTTTGATATAGGTGTTTGGAGTCAGTTTTACTGGAATGGATCATGCATCCTTCCTGCAAAATAGATGTTTCCTCCAAAAAGCCTCTATTTTTAGTTGTTCTTCATAAAAACTGGCATTATAGGTCACGTCCATCGTAAAAATGGGGTCAGTTCCTTCTCAAAGAACCGATGACAAATGATTCCCACCACGTGTCCTGGGAAAAATATCTCTCCCCAAATTGGGTTACGCAATCAATTTTTCACTAGATACCAACAACACGAGGGGTTGACATTTTTTAACTGGGATGAGTACAAATGTTGTCGGTTTCTTAGTATCCAAGCACTGATAGAGTTTAACCTCTATCATCATTTTTTCTGACCAAATCAAAAACTAAGTCCTTAGTGAGTTTGATATTTTTGATTAGTGATAAGGACATCTATCATGGATTTGTAAGTATCTAGCCGACGATAGAGTTTGACCACTGTATTCAGTTTGGTTTGACCTCTGTATTCGATTTCTATGAAAGAAACAATGACTAAGGTCTTTGTCATCATTTATCTGAACAACCAACAACTAAGTTCTACTTAACAACGCCCCTGATATGTAGCTTTGGTGAACGTCATTCCCCCACTTTCTATTTCATCACCCCCGATACGTAGCTCTAGAGACCATCTTCTTCCTCCTTTGACCATTAACGTTCTCTACTGTTGTTGGTTCTACTACTAGACTACTACATCACATGTATCCCTTCCTCTTCTTCCTCCTCTCTCCACTCCTCTCTCTACTGCTAGTTTAACTACCAAAACTACCGTGATGCTCTATTCACCACCTGTTGTTGTTACTACTGGTCGATGGGCCTCCACAGTTGCTACTCGAGTTGGTTTCTAAGATGCTGCTATTTGACACCACCGTCGATGCTTCTATAAAACACCATTGTTCCATAAGTACATATGTCGATGGGTATTTTCCCATCTACATTGGTGAACTTGGAGAATTGTAGAGAAATGTTGCTGAAATATTTTTGAAAACTGAATACACATTGTGCACTTAATACTGAGATTAGGCATTTAAGAATGGTATAGGTGGTACACATTCCTGATTAAACCCTAAACCCTATTATATAAACCTTAAACCCTAATATGTACATCCTAAACCCAAAAAAATAGACTGTAATTTCTAGACACCTGATTCATTACTCGTTTAGTCTGTGATCATAGAATGGATTGATCATGGATGTCCATTCCAAATCACTACAGTTGTACATTATTACTGGTCTTCATTAGTTTATAAGATTTGTGGAGGAACATAGGAAATAGCCCAGAGATAGGTTAAATTGTCCATGTAGGAATTGTAGTAGCAACTTGAAATTCGACATTGTTGATGAAATCAAAAGTCATATCATGTGCAATGGGATTGCACAAGGCTATAAAAAATGGAAATGGCATGGAGAGATTCTTACTATCAGATCAATAGATGTTGATAGCAGGCTTGTGTTGAAGAACAAATTTCCAATTATGTAGATGTGAATGAACAAACTAATAGATATGGTTGATGTGGTGCTAGATAGTTGTGGGGTAAATCTTATTGATCCACCTTCCTTATTTAGAAACATTGTACATGATGTTGAGAGATCATTATACTTAGGTTGTACTAAGTTTACAAATATGAACATTGTGTTAAGATTTTATACCATCGAGGCTAACAATAGGTGGAGTGATAAAAGCTTCACGTCTCTATTATCTCTATTGAAAGAAATTATTTGTCAAGGCAACGAGCTTCAAATCTCAACATACAAATTAAAAAATATTGTCCCAATGGGAATGAAGGCTAAGAAGATACATGCATGCCTGAATGACTATGTGTTATTTCAAAAGGAATTTATCTAATTGAAATATTGTCCAAAATGTGGGGCATCAAGGTATAAAATTATGGCTTCAAGTAAGTCCAAAACTAGCTGTCCTGCCAAGGTGATGTGGTATCTACCTATAATACCAACATTATAATGCTTATTTTCCAATACCATGGATGCACATAATTTATCTTGGCACACAGAGGCAAAGAAAAATAATGATGGGATCCTACAACATGTGTTGATTCCCCATAGTTAAAGAAAATTGATTTATTGTACCTTGAATTTGGTGAAGAAGTCCGGAAACTAAGACTTGTGATTTATAATGATGGGATGAATCCATATGGCACATTAAGCACCCAACACAGAACTTGGTATGTTATGATGGTTATATACAATTGTGATGACCAAAACTTAAGTGTTTTCATAACCAATATATCATGTTAAGAACAAAGACATTGCCTACTTCATCTATCTTTGGTTGAGGAATTGGATATTCAACTATGATGTATTACCACCTAAAGTGTGTGATCTGAGTTTCTATTGAAGATAGTGACAGCTAAATGAGTTCAATCAAGATGAAAAGATATTTGTTGTTTGATTCATCTACTTGAGGCTAAGAGTTCCATTTAGTAGTCACAAAGAACTCAAGTGGTGAATTGATAAGTCTTGAGGTATGTTAGCATCATAACTAGTATTTTTGAACTTATCAGATCAAGATGTTATTTTTTTTAGTTAATTCGAGTTTTATGGATGATGGAATTTGTGTCTCAAAATTTGATATAAGCCACTTTAGGATTCTATGAACCTATGTTTAAAGTTTCATGAAAGAATGAGGTCCCTTCTTAAGGTTATGAACGTGCACAATATTGGATATTTGATTAATGGAGCAAGGTTTCAAATTTATTAGAGTAAATTCGAGTGGCAATTGTAATACAATAATGTCACATTATCTTTGGATTAGTCAGTTATATGGAACCTTTCCAACCACTAATACGTGAAGTCTAAACACCAGGTCTTTCCTAACCTCTGGGAATGGAAGAACATAGCCCAAACTTAGGTTTCCTTTATATTTGATGTAGGTGGGGCAATTAAAGGGGATTTTTTTGGAAAAACCATGATATACAAATCCATCGAGCACATTGAACATTCACTTAACGTTGGAGACTTGTGGTATTGATAGATTGCATTCCTATCCCCACCTTCTCCATCATCTCTCGCATGCCCATCATCTTATGCCATGATGTTAGCATAGCACACCTACACTACCGTGATGATCCACCACTGATGCAACACCAGTTCAAGTTGCCCCTTCTGTAGGGAGGGTTGTTTCCCTCTTCCCCACTCCTATAATGGTTCTCCATGACAGTAATCTAAGCTTCTTCAAGAAGCTGAACCCAAGTCAAGATCTAGGGAGCTAAATGGAGATAGATGTCCAATGCAAGACTATAATTTCCTTCTGACCTACAAGAGATTTTCTTCTTCAATAGAAAAACATCCATCGACATCTTATCAATGGCCTTCTATTATGACCGCATCTGAGCTTAATTGGTAAACTAGGGTTTACCTGGATGATTATATGATTAATTGGATTGATCATTGCTTAAATCTAATTAATGATGATAATTCAATTATGATGTTTTAAACCTAATAAGAATTTTAAGTTTTCTATTGTTTGAGAAATTAGGGTTTGAGAAAATATAAACCCTAGTTGGCTGAAATTAGGGTTTTGATGGTACATGAGTATGGAATTTGATCAGGATAGCAGTTTGGGAAATAATTTTTCATATGATCTGCACATTTTTTATTTAATTTAATTTTGTATATGATATGGATAATTCAATCATGCATATTGGAAAAAAAATTCAGAATATTTGAGTGTTCTTTGAATGTCTTCGACCAAAATGTTGACAGAGTGCTTTTTAGCAGTGTAGTGTATTATTTTTAATTATTTATTGGTAACTTAAAATGATCTGAAATTTTAACTAGAGATCTAAAACTCAGTCATAAAAAACATATAAAATTTTAATAATTTTTGGATGCTTTTAGACTTTATTAGTAGACGAATTACAGTAACTGACATTTTTGTAGAATTCTGGATAGAAGTGCACTATTCGATTTTTTATTTTTAATGAAAGCTTGGAATGATCTCAAATTTTAATTAAATATTTATAACTCATTTATACAAAAAATGATAAATTGTAATAATTTTTGGATAATGTTTGATCTCTTAAATATGCGAATTCACAAAAATGTTTTTATGACAGAAAACTCTGCTGAAATAAGAAAACGTTTAGTGAGGGGTCAATGTGCAATTAACCCAAGCAACTCAATTGCTCTATATGGTCAACCAAACACACAAGGAGCTCTCATAATTTGTGATTCAATCCAGAGAAATGAAATCCTATATATATAGAGAGAGTACAGGTTTGAGAGGAGAAATTGATGGAGATGCTGACCTAGGGTTTTGCGGTCTGAGGAATGATGAAATCATGTAAGTTTAGCTTATTTGGATATAGTTTCATGGTGAATCTTCTCTCACATGTCAAAATTCTGTCCCTCCTCTGATCAGATCAAAAATAGTATTTTAAAATTTCCCTTTTCTCACTCTTTCTTCATAATCCCTCATTTTTAGGGTTTCTGAGTTGAAATGAAGAATTGGGTGAATTGCTAGGGATTTGATATGGATTTGAGATTTTCAGATATGGGATACGTTTTTAAGGTGTTTTCATACCTTAGGGTGAGTGGTAACTTCCTTTAAATAGTATATTGCATGAAATATGGTTAAATCAACCATAATCTTTAATTGCTTAGTATGAGACTACAAACCTTGAATTGTCTATTTGTTATAAGTTGTTGCAAAAGGATATGAAATGGATTCTTCCTTTGTTTGAATGAATTTCAGATGATAAAATCATATTAGAAATTTATACAATGCATTCTAATGAGAATTCCCTTAGTATTCACAGAAGTTATAAGAGTAAACTAAAATATAGGGAATTTGTCTATGACTGAAATTTGCTGTATAAGTAAATAGAGAAAGTTGCTTATCTAGACCCCCTTGGTTTTGAATGATTGTTTATCTAAACTCATAGTACATATATGTCAGATACTATCTTGTATTTCATTTAAAGTGAGTAGTGTTTGTTTGGTATCTCAGTGAAGAGGGTGAAACCCTAGATGCGGGGAAAGTTGGATATTTGCGAATAGATATCGTGAAATCGATTTGAAGGTATTTTCTTGACATAATAGTCTTTATTTATTCAATGTTATTATTGATGTATGATATCCCGGTGAATGGCATGGAAACCCAAATTTAGCTCAGTTCCAAGGTTTCATACATATATTGATTTTATATGATTTGTTGATAATAGTCTTTATTCAGTGAATGTTTATGTCGCATGAAATCTTTATGGGAGCCATGGGAATAAGTTGTTGCCTAGTGAGAGGTGACAAGATGTGTGATGGCCTTGTGAGCCATGAGAATACTTGTACAACCAGTGAAATGAATACCTTGGTCTAAGGACCTAGAGGTAATGGTTACCTGTTACAGAGGTAACAATGCTATGTCATGATCTAAGAGTTTGAATACCCAGATCCAGTAATTATGATAATGATGTGAAGGGATGAGAATTCCCAATAATGTGACAAGGGATTGAGATCCTAGGTATCATGTGTTGTAAAGATTTGAAAAGTACGTGATAGATGTATTACACCTTTCTTTGCAACATTTGTTGTGATTAAATGAAACCCTAAGGGTAGCGTGTTCAATGAATCAAGTATTGTGATATCAATGTTCTCAATTATTATTAATAATTCTTTTCATGATAAGTAATTAACTCTTAATTGAGTTATGAGATGCACAACTTAAGATTTGGGTTGATATGCACGTTCTTTGAGAAATTATAGATAAGTTGCAGGTGCTTTTGACGATTACTCATATGTCAAGTAATTAACTCTTATCAGTGTAATAAGATGATAAATTGAACAATTCTAGTGTGTATGTGCCAAGTGGACATGTAATATCTTTATTTCAGAATTTTAGTCTGCCTGCATGTATAGTATGTTGATTACTCGGTATATTACAATGTTTTGAATATACTGCTCTGCCAAGTTTTGAATGATATACATGTTGTATTATAACTTCAAATAAGTAGACGCGACACCATAGAGATACCAGAATCAAGTATAAGTAAGAGAAGGGTACAATGTAGAAAGAGCTTTCTAGGAATAATAAAATAATAGACTTAGGAGCCCTAAACACCATAGAACCCCTATGTGAGGTCTGTGCCTTAGGGGTGAAATGACCTAACCCTGGAAGCATCCAATATACGGGGGTCGGAATGTGCTATCAGGTGGAACAAGGGACAAAGCCCTAGTGGAAGTCTCCTTAAATTATAGTTTGTAGTGTCCAACATCAACCAGAAGTCTTGGTGGCACTAGAGTATAGAAAAGCCAAGAGGTGCCTTGACTCTCCGCATGTGTGCTCAAGTTAGAGGAAGAGTCCAGTTTACGCTAGAGAGCCATTTCCCTATTGAAGACCAGGAGAGTAGTCAGACTTAGCATTTCCCAGGTGTGTCAGCTAAGTCTTGTACAGTGTGATCGTAGTGCACTACGAGTCTTCATATGTAGATTACACTACATATGATCAGGGCATAATAAAATGAATGAGAGGTCAAACAAGTGTGTAAAGTTATTCAATTATTCTTTGTATGTTTCTGAATTATTAGATCTCTTTATGATCAATAAAGCATTTCATATATTGATTCACTCTTATATATATTAGAATATCCTGCCATATTTATTATTGTCAATTATTAGACTCTGTAAAGCCTACTGTTGTTATAATTGATATCAATTGCTCAAAAGTATATCTATAATTATATCAGTGCTTTAGACTATTTATTAGAAGTACTCATTCACTGAGTGAGTAGGTTCACCCATCTACTCACAATTTTTAGGGAAATCACATGGACTTGAAGAAGATATCATTGCATCAGAGTAGATATGTCACAAGAGTTAAGTCTGAGTATAGTTAAGTTCAGTCAGTCCTTGTCAATCTAGGTCCTTGTAAAGAAATAAGAGAGAGTTGTAAATGATTATGTATAACATTATTCCTCTTTTAGCAATATGTGTGAATCAACAAGTCTTATGTTCTTAAAAGTAAGAGAACATAATGAATGTTTATACATGCATTTTTACTTTTAAAATCAAATTAGAGAAATCAATGTTTAGATTCCATTGTAAAGTTGGTTTATGTGGTTCAATGCGAGAAAACAAAGATTTTTGAAAGAGAAGAAAAAGTTAAGGGTGATCTTTGTATTACATTAAATCCTCAATTTATGCCCTAATCTCATGATTAGTGGAAATTGTGAGATCAGGGTCCAACACCTTCAGACTCAATCCACCAAGAGGATAATAGGCTTGGATATTCTCCTCACCCATAGTCTCCTCCTCTCTTAGTGCCAGATTAGAGGGTGATGGATATGGATTGAAGCCTGATTCTTGTTGCACCTCCTGGCTACAGCTTCAAGCAAGATGCCACCATGGATCTCGAAAGCTCCCACCTAGGGCTGTGTCATTTTGCCTACAATCTCCAACTAGACAAAAGATAGGGCCAAGCATGTTGACATCCCTTGACGTTGATGGGATAGCAATCAAAGGCCAGAACAGAATGCGTAGAGGACCAAGCAGGCGTCGAGCATGGCCATGGAAGATTTGCGATAACAAGCCAGAGAACACACACCGTTGAGTCCTCACACAATAGCGAAGGGAGAATGTGTGACTAGTGTGATTGGATCAGTGGGTTAGAGGGCTCATAGATCTACCCAGTAGATCTAGTTCCTTTATCTAAATGGTAAATCCCTTTTCAAAATCTAATTAATTCTAGAATCTGTCAAAAAGTTGTTAAAAATAATCTTGTTGGTCAAATAAATCCCCAAAAATACCCCTAGACTCCAAAAAATTCCCTCTTTCTTATGAAACCTCTAGATCATACTTCTAAAACATATTTTCTGGTGATATTTAGTTTAGTTTATAATACTCCTTTATGGGCTTCATATAATTAGAATAAAAACTATCCAAGTGATATAAAATCCCAGAAAATTCCTATTGAGCCCCAATATCATAAAGGGACTGTATGTAGACTCAGTTCTTAGTATTATTGATGCATATTATAGTTTTCCTCATTAATGCATAATTAAATGCTTTAGACCTCATTTTAATTCTAGAAAATTGATCAAGCATCAAAAAATTATAAAAATCAGATCAGGTTCTTGTTATGACCTCCCGATTACCAAAAAAATATCACATATAAGTTTAGGTCAGTTTGAACCTAGGTTTGGCCAAAACCCTAATTGGACCTAAAAGTAACCAAGAATATGATGTACCTTTATTAATAATGATTATTTTCTATTCATCAGGCGATGACCAGAGATGTAGATGGTCCAAAATATATATAGGAATCTCTGATCTCAGGTACGTGGGCTTTATCTAAGTATATTACTAGTTTTCTTGTGTGAAATAGCTATGATGTATTGCTTATTCTTATTTGATAATATTTCTTAGATGTACAATGATGATAGTATCCTCAT
Organism: Alisma plantago-aquatica; assembly: GCA_963693085.1. Lineage (NCBI taxonomy): Eukaryota > Viridiplantae > Streptophyta > Magnoliopsida > Alismatales > Alismataceae > Alisma > Alisma plantago-aquatica. Next base: position 153,359,124 of record OY856411.1, read on the forward strand.
CATGTCACTAAGAACAATAAAGAATATGGAACGTTTGTAGCTACTAAGTGTTTACATTCTCTCTATCTCTCTGCTTACAAATATAAGGTCAGCACATCCCCATAGCCCAAGGGGCGGGGATCCCTATAGACCAAGGGTTAGGGAAAAGGAAGTGAGACACCACTTAGTAGTATAAACACATCAAAAGACATCTAAACTATGTGTTTACCTGATTATCACATTAAATAATGTTTGCTCTTACATTTTCTTTTTTCTCAACATTTTCAACTATGCAAGCACAAAATATATGTATCTTTCACCCACGTACACAACACATTGTGTTGATTAGTTGTTTCACATATTTTCTAGGTTCTGAGCTAGCATGGGAGAAAAGAATGGCAGTGAGCAGTTGTATAAGTTTTACCTATTGTGTAGATCCTAGTTATCATACATGTTCAGACTTGTAAGATTATGTTTTCAATATGTATTCTAAGCTCGTAATAATTCATTTTGTAATTAACAAATGTTGAATGTTGAGAAATTTTATAGTGTATGTTATAGTTTAATGTTTATGTATGCATATGTTGCTTCCATATCGCTCTCTGATACAATTACCTAACATTTTCGGGTTTGTCCTCTTGGGCCTTCTAAATCTCAAGACAGCAAACCCTAGGGACGTTACAGTTGGTATCAGAGCATGAACAATAGCTACACCTAACAATTTCTCACCATGGAACATAAAACTAAATTTACCTTTCACTTTAAAACCTAGAAACTTAGTAAGTTTTCCTATAGGAATAAGGTTTGACTTAGCCTCTAAGTTAAAACCTAGATGATTAAGAACTAGATTTAGATAAGTGTGTGAAACCCTTTCCATATAGAGCTCATATGTATTGGGTAGCTACACTAGTCTACATCTTATTCTCACAATTTCACTAGGTGACATGACACTAGACTTTTTTATTGTGTGTGGGACACTCAGTTTTGCTAATTTGGTTTTGTTTCCAATCAGCTCAAGCCTCAAAATTTTTCTCTAACATTTACTTTCTCAGAGAAAAACTATATAATATTCTATAATATATATATGTAAATATGAAAATGTGTCCCTCACACTGGAAAGTAGGAGGTGGTCATGCATCCTGAGTGGAAGGAAGTGAAATCAGTCTAAAAGAGAGAGTATATCTAGATTAGGTGTCTAGACCCTTATAAGATATGCGATAGTTAGAGAAGATAATAGACTAATAAATGATATGAGTATGGATAGTTGCATCTAAGTTCAAACTCTGATTATATAAGTTTCTTATATTGATTCAGGTTGTATATGATGTATGATCCAATTCTAAGAAATAGGAGCTACGTCTTGATGATGAAAGTATGTAGGTTTTCTTACTTAACGTAATATAAGTTAAGACATGGATGAATATGAATGATCACCAAGCTCTTTTACAAAGGAGGACCTCTAGTGTTAGGACAAAATAAGTGGTGAACTCTAGAGAGAGTGAGACCCACATGGAGAATGTTAGAGAACCTAACCTCCAATATATGAAAAATATGTGATGTATGAAAGATGATGTGTCCTATTCTAAATTACTCTGGAGTTGATGAGTTGAGTCCTTATGCATGATTACTATCCTTGATATAAATACCATATGTCAGAGTTGGATAAAAATAAAAGATGTGATGGGTAGAAGACTCAATCATGATGATAAAGTCAATCCTTTGACTGAGTTAGGTCCTAGCTTGAGTGACATAAGCTCATGAAACTGATCATTAGCTACAAGTAAGGTGATATATGAAACTTTGGTTCTAAAAGTAAAATGCATAATGCACAAGATACTCATAAGTGTTTCCATCTACTTCTCTATATAAATATATGATACTAGAAACCTAAGTTGAGATATATAGATGGTTTACATATGAGAAGTCACTCAGATAAGCTTGACCTATTTGATAAGCTTGAGTGCTTGACCTATTTGATATCTTATTCCCATATCATACATGTGATATCCAAATTTGAAAACATGATAAGATTTATTTAGTATAGTCTCTCTCCCTTCATATCATATATGAAATTTATCAATTTGAACCATGAGCTTAAAATAAATATATGTTTGCATCATATATGAGATGACCATAAAATGAAGATCTTTACCCCAAATCTTTTGGATCTATGCTTCTAGTTAATGATCACTCTCACACAATAGGGTGAAACCCTAATAAATAAGCATGTTAAGTAAGCCCTTCTCAAGTAACAAAATCCTAATATCTAAGATGAAGATAAATCCCCTCTAATGCTGAAATCCTCATAAGATGTTGATCATAAACTGTGATAATGATGTTAAGTTTGATAATAATAGCATATAATGGTGTGAAATCTTGACATAACCTTGCATGGTTCCATGGGGTGAAAGATGAAACACTTAGAAATTCCTTCTCAACTGTAAATGAGTAATAAATCACTAATTATTAGGATAATAAGGTATGAAAATCCTAGAATAATAGAATGTCAAGTTATGACTAAATTATTAAATGATTCTTCAATCCTAAAAAGAAAATGTTATGCTTAAACCTATATAAAATGGGGTGGGCACACCCTAGATTCTCTAGATCCTAAGATGTCGACTTGGGATGCATATAGAAGTATGAGAACTTTAGTACCTATAAGTGGTGGCCCTTATGAAGTAGGACACTTGTATATCACTTTAAGCATGACATTAGTGCCATATAAGGTCAATGGAAGAGCCAGAATCCACGACCTCACCTCTCTCGTGGTCAGTGCACGAGAACCAAAGAAGGAACATAGTCTCATGCTTAGGTGACCTCAGTCACAAGGTCAGCTCCCACAGGCTACCCTTTCCTCTAGCCCGCTTTGGTACAGGTCACAGCGCTAGTATATCATGAGCCACTGGCCTATTCACCATGCTCCTGAGCCATGAACGCATTCATGCTCCATAACACTTAGCCATGGGCCTATTCACCACACTCTTATACACATCTTGAGTCCACAACCGCAGTTGCACTTTAATCCTCCTATTTTCGGCTAGGAGAAACCCTGCATATTCAACAATATGTGCTCCGGGTTAACCCATAGGAGAACCCATTTCACCATCACCAACTACTGACTATGATGGATCTATGGTCAGGGCAAACTACATGAAAGGTTCATTTGTAATTAATTAATACACTTTAAGAAGATTGCAAGATTCAACCAAGTTATGTAATATGTAAACTAAAACACAAGTAAATAACATAGATCTTATTATCATGTGTTACATTGTCACTCTTATTCTCAAAGCCATCAAAATCATCCTGATCCATCACAAGGATCCAACATCACATGTTACCACTTGGCCTCTTGCCAATCATCAAGATCCATCTCAAGGATCAACATCACTGGGACGCAATCCCATCATCAAGGCACACATTGCCATTCCATGGGTAACACCCATCATATATCACTGGGTTCATTGTAACCCTTGATGTTCAACATCATATCATTGTCATGCCATCACCATGGCTATTACCTGATTTCATATCCATACACATGGAACCTGCATGGTTAGCATAATCATAGAGAAACAATGGTACTTGTACAAGGAACATATTAAACATATTTCATATACCAAGAGAGATATAATTACACAATTGGATAAGCATTTCTATGCATGACATTATCTTATATGACTTTACAATCAAGCATTAGGGTTTCCAACTAATCACAAGGTACAACCCTCACTATAGATATATCAGGTAAGGGACAATCCTCACTAAAGGTATAACGGGTAAGGGACAACCCTCACCAAAGGCACCATAAACCTTACAAAAGGTAATACACGTATCACCAAAGAGTGTGACACCTAGAACTGTATCGGTCAACACCCATCTAGGGTTTACAACCATGTCAGGCAACCACCATCACCTTGGTATCAAGCACAACCAGACCCTAAGTACCACCCATCATATAAGTCAACCTCCATCTCGACCAACGACCATATCGCAACACTAGATAGCTAGGTGTAAGAGGATATCGGGCATGAAGGATAAACCCCATATCACCCAAAGTAGCAAACCCTAATGCCCAAACTTCATATCACTCAAGGCAACATAGCCACTAGGGCACCATGTCGGGCAGCACAACTAGGGGAGTGTCATGCAAGGTACAAGCCATATCACCCAATACAAGATCTACCTACCATACTCATATCAGTCAAGTAGACAAGCCACTATATCGCCCAAGGTAGGATCTACTAGATTACTCAGCATCCTACTGGGCACCATAACATGCAACGCCTAAACAACACCCCTGTCGCCCAACTATGTCTTGGTCTAGGATCCATATCGGGCAAGGAATCCCCCAACAAGGTGTCAGGCAGCACCATCCAAGAGGATGTCGTGATAGGCACCAACATGCCATGACACCCAACACAGACCAGCTAAAGCCCAAGGGACCAACACAACAACTAACACCCTTCCTAAGTTATCACTCATAATGGGCGACCTCTCCCAAAGTCAACGGCTAACGCTGTGTCACCTCATCAAGACGATAACCACCCGAAGGCATATCAACTAGCCCATCATATCGGGCAGCAAGAAATCTAGGGGTAAAGACTTATAACAGTCAAAGGGGTCAACAAGAAACCCATCCAATATATCATCCAAACTCAACCCTAGGATAGGGATATCAGACACCACCCTACACAGAACGATATTAGCAGGACATCTTCGGTTGTCAAAGATATCGGGTAGCAAGGGATATCGGGTAAGGATTCAAAGACCATATCGGGTTGGTCATCTTCAACCTCAAGGCAACCACCAAACCCTAAAGGATCAAGAGAGTTGGCTCACCTCTCAACGACTAAGTGAGAGAGGGGTTTTGCACAACTTCTATCACCTATCAGGCAACAAGGTGGGTCATCACCATATCCGCCAACCTACCAACCTCAACTAGGTCAAGACCAACCAAAGGCTCACCTCTCAATTCCATGGAAAGAGAGGGGTGTTGCCCAAGCAACTAGAGTATAGACTCACCTCTCAACGACCAAGGAAGAGAGGGGTTTTTCCTACACCACTAGAGCTCAAGCTCACTTCTCAAAACTAAAGGGAGAGAACGGAGGTTTTCCCTAAGAACACACCACATGCACCATTGGATTAGGAAACCTTAGGCTCACCTCTCAACAACTAAGTGAGAGAGGGGTTTTTCCGAAAGGATCTTAATCTAATGGTCCAGCCAACAAGATCCAAGAACACCTCTTCACAACATAACCATGACATCATATCCCACAATGTCAAGGGTACATACTAGAGCAAAGATATTATTAACAAGATAAGCATGAACGATCAAGGTAGAATACAACAAAGCATCATGCTAAGAAGGTAATATAGTTAGGGTTAGGAGTTATGTAACCCACCTTAAGCACACTCCTCAAGCTCCAAGCACCAAGCTTCAAGCTCCAAGGCACCACCTTTGGCCAACACTAGGAGAGAAGAGAACTCCATAACCACCATGGACGAAAAGAAAGAGAGAAGAAGAAGAAGGTGCCAAGTATAGGGAGAGATTCTCACCACAAGAGGAGAAGGAGCAAGGCACATCTAGGGTTTCGACCACCACTATAGGAAGAAGAAGAATCCACTAAGGAGATCAGACACCAAGCTCTATCAAGGGGAGATATCGGCCACCAAGAAAGAAGGGAAGAAACTAATGAGCTAAAGGGATCCCATGCTAGCAAAGAAGGGGGTATATATGCAAGGGGGTTAAGTGGGCATCCACTAGGGGATTTCTCCACATGTGCTCACCCAAACCACCACTTGTCCAAACTATGCCACCTTGCTAGCACCCAAACCACTTTCTCATGACTTGCCAACAACTAGCAAAGCAACGACCACTTGTCCAAAGAAGGGTGACACAAACAAGCCTAGGTGGAGGGGTGTGTGTCGCCCAACATGGCAACCCATCACACCCACCAACACCCTTTGCTCGACACACCATGGCCGACACAAGGCACCAAGCTCTCCCTTTCCCCACACACCATGGCTGACACAAGGAACCAAGATCTCCCTTGCCTGACACACTCAAGAAAGGAGGAAGGGCTTCAAGCCCAACAACAAGTCCAAGCTTAAACAAGCTCAAACGAGGCCCAAAACAACTCAAGGAAGGTTCCCAACCCATCCTCTCAACCCTAGAGGATGTAAGGAGAGAGAAAGATATCTCTCAAGATGACAAACTTGCACACGAACCCTAAAACTTGGGTAATTTGCAAGTTGCACCTCAACCTCTCAAAAAAGCACAAACAAACCCTAATCACAACTCAGGTGATTAGCAAACATCTAAACACAAGGTTTATGAAAAGCAAATAGGGTAAGCCCAAAATGGAGGTCAGGGTCCTTACAAGCCATAAACCCCTACAAAAGGATTTTGTCCTCAAAATCTGAAGATAAAAGTGAGAGATACTTCCTCCTCATCTCTTCCTCAAGCTCCCATGTGGCTTCCTAACTGCCACAATGATGCCAAAGAACCTTCAAAAGAACCAGGTCCTTCCTCTTCAGCTTCTTCACTTTTCTGTCGAGGATCAACATCGGACCATCCTCGTAGGTCACATATTCATCAAGCTCAACCTCAAATGGATGTATTACTGTCTTTGTGCCTATATGACTTTTATTTAGCATACTGACATGGAACACCGGATGTAACCAGTGCAACTCTGGCGGTAGTTCAAACTTGTAAGCTACCTTGCCATCATGTGCTATTACCAGATATGACCCCATATATCTGGGAGCCAACTTGTCTTTCCAGCCAAACCTCTGCATGCCTTTCCATGGTGAGACCTTGAGATACACCTTGTCTCCCACCTGGAACTCTAGAGGTCATCGAAAATTATCTACATACGGCTTATGTCTTGTGTCACTTTCAACTGTTGTTGTATCACCTTGATCTTCTATGTCGTCTGTTGTACTAACTTAGGACCCAGAAGCTGATACTCGCCAGACTCATACCAACATAAAGAAGATCTGCACTTTCTACCATACAAAGCCTCATAAGATGCCATGTCGATACTCCGTTGGTAACTATTGTTGTAGGTGAACTCTATCAAACTGATATGCACGTCCCAACTACCTAGGAATCGCAAAACACAAACTCAGAGAAGATCCTCCAAAGTCTGAATAGTCCTTTTAGACTGTCCATCTGTCTGTGGGTGGAAAGTGGTACTGAACCTCAACTGTGTTCCCAACGCTCTGTGCAACAGTTCCCAAACACGTCTCGTGAACTGGGAAACATTGTAAAAGACTATCGTTACTGGCACTCCGTACAAAAGCACTATCTCATCCACATACACCTGAGCAAGCTTCTCTGTTGCATACATTGTCTTTACCAGAATGAAATGAGCAGACTTTGTCAATCTATCTACTATCACCCAGACAGAATCATAATTCCTAGCTGTCCTCGGGAGACCAACTATGAAATTCATGGTTATATGATCCCATTTCCACTGTGGTATCGACATGGGTTGCAATGTACCTATCAGCTTCTGATGCTCAACATTAACCTACTGGCATACCACACACCTAGCCACAAACTCAACCACATCTCTCTTCAAGACAGGCCACCAATACATGTCCTTCAGATTATGATACATCTTGGTGACACCTGGATGCATATCATACATCAATATGTGCACTTCCTCGAGCACTAACTTCCTCAGATCATCAACATCGGGAACTATCATCCTGTTATGATAACAAACTAATCCATCCTTGGACTCATGGAAGCCATCCCGCTTCTCACTGCCAAACTCTGATCTGATCAACTGGACTGCAACATCTACCTGATGTTCTCCTTTGATCTTCTGTCTCAATGTAGGCTTCACTTGCATCTATGCCAACAGTCCTACCAACAAGGATACCTCCAACTGTACATTCATCTTCCGCAAAGAGATGAACATATCCTACCTATGGCATATCAAAGAACTCAACTATGCCTTCTTCATAGGAAGAGAAGAAGACTTCCCGCTAAGCGCATCATCTACAACATTTTCCTTACCAGTATGATACTCGATGGTGCAATTATAATAACTTATCAGCTCCATCTAGCGATGTTGTCGCATATTCAATTCACTCTATGAGAAGATATACTTCAGGTTCTTATGATCCATAAAGATCTGACACACCTCCCCATAAAGATAGTGTCTCTAAATCTTTAACGCATGGACCACTGTTGCCAGCTCAAAATCATGTGTCGTATAACTCTCCTCATGTTTCTTAAGTTGTCACAAAGAAAAAGAAACCACATGATCTTCGTGCATCAACACACATCCTAAGCTCTTCTTGGAAGCATCATAGAAAATGAGATAGCCTTTCCCAGGCTCTAGCAAACACCAGCACTGGAGCACTAGTCAACTTCTCCTTTAATCTCTGAAAGGCTTGCTGACAATGATCATCCCAAACAAAAGGTACATCCTTCCTGGTCAACTTCATCAATAGCAACACGATCACACTGAAGTCCTTTATAAACCTTCAGTAGTATCCTGCTAAACCTAGAAAACTACAAACTTCAGTCGGCGTCTTTGGTTGCGCTCATTCCGCAACTGACTCCACCTTCTTGGGGTTCACTCTGACTTCTTCTACAGATATCACATGTCCCAAGAAAGTCACTTCCTTCAGCCAGAACTCACACTTGCTGAACTTGGCATACAACTGATGCTGGAGAAGGAGAGTCAATGGTTGTGAAAGATGTTGTTCATGCTTTTGACTATCCCGACTATAGATCAAGATGTCATCTTTGAAGACCACAATAAACTGATCTAGGAATGGATGGAACACCCTATTTATTAGATCCATGAAAGCAGCAGGTGCATTGGTTAGCCTAAACGACATAACCACAAACTCAAAGTGACCATACCTCGTCCTAAAAGCTGAGTATGGTATGTCATCCGCCTTGATCCTCAACGGATGATATCCATGTTATGACCCACTCCATGATTAACTAATAAATACCTCGAATTACGTAAAACACCTCAATTAGGGTTGAGTATCAAATTAAACATCATGGATAATCAAGATAAGCTAAGATGCGGATTAATAGTTAAGATTGAATCACCTGAGGCAATTAATAATATCAATGTTGATTATTTAGTACATTAAGTTGAATCAAGTAATCACAGTTGTAATTAGAGCTTTGATCCAGTGAAATAGTTCTTTTAGCATGTTTTGCACTTTGAGGTTATAGAGAATTTCGTTCTTAAACCGTTGCAAGAAAAATCACTCGAAACCGACTTCCGAATTAAAAGATATGGACATTTGAGTGTTTAGGGACCTAGTTGTAAATATTGGAAATGTATGGGAAATTTGCAGCTGGCCCCCTCCGCGACCTTTCTCCCTTATCCCTTCCTCACCCGAAAAAACAGAGAACGACCGCTTGAAGCGGCGTTCGATAGAACAGGTTGCTCGATCGAGCAGTAGAGAGAGGGGGGCGATCAGAGGGCGATCTCGAGCTTCTTTAGCTCCAATCTGCAGCGCCTACCTTCTTTTCTCCTTCCCCTTACTGCCTCCTTCTCCACGCCCTAGCACCACCCATCCAGCAGGGATGACCGACCTACAGAGCTGCTGCTAGCAGCTGCGGCCGGCGGCTGGGAGCCCTCTTGGGCACAGCCAACACTTCGAAACGTTGCTTTTGAGATCGTCCATGAGGCCTGCGCTCATATCCGAAGCCTGAGCCCTAGGGTGGCGCCCCTAGCAGGGCTGCTGCCAGCAGCAGCAGTGGCCGACGGCCAGCTGCTTTGGCTCGGCCAGGAGCTCGTTTGGCGCGAGCAGCAGCCCCAATGGCCGTCTCGACTCCAACCAACAGTTTAGTGCACAAAATCGTAGCTTCCAGCTCTGGTTCAGTACCTAGTTCAGTCCTTCTTCAACCCGGCCTAGGACATGCCTTGCAGCAGTAAAAGCTGCTCTCGAGCTTGACTAAAAGGTTAGGATACAAATCCTTGGCAATTAGTTCGATTTAGCATTTGATTGGAGTTTATTTAGATTTACAGCTAGATCAGTTATTAATCGGCCGAGTTATACAATGATTCGGCCGAGTTTCTTTATAAGGATTAACGAACAGTGTTTTGATCGGCCGAATTGGGTGTGATTCGACCGAGTTTGCCTTTATAGGAAATCAATCAGGGTTTGGATCGGCCGAGTTGCGGGTGGATCGGCCGAGTTGTCAGCCGATCGGCCGAGTTCCCAGTTTGGTCGGCCGAGTTCCAGAAGAGTGAGTAGTAGTTCATTCAGTAATCATTATTTAACTCAATTTAAATGTTTAATGGCTTCTATATCAGTTAGTATAATTTCTAAACAGTATAGTATATACAATAGAGTACGTTAGTTTCATTGGAACTTGAAATGCTTAATATGCTTAGTGAAAATGATGAAATTTCCTGTATTATAGTTGCAATGTATGTGCTGATTTAAAAATAGATGTTTAGCATTGAAAGTGGGTAAATGATACTGAATCATGTTTAATGATGATAAAGGATTTATATTTGCTTCATGTATTATTCAGATTGTGCAATATGCATGAATTGTGATATTCTTGTTTGAATGTTTATTTGTTAATCAATTATTAGACTTAGGTGCCCTAACACCGTAGAACCCCTAAGAGGTATCTGCAACTTAGGGGTGAAACTCGTGTTGCAACATTATCCGTGCGATGTCATGGAGACACGAGGAAAGAGAGGCAGTGTCCAACAACAATCGTGCTTGTGTCACGATGGCACTGGGAAAAAGAAAACATGGTTATCTAACACCATTCGTGTTTGTGTCACGAAGGTAACCCTGTGAGACCCTCCGCCGGTGTACTCAGGTTAAAGGAGGAGTCTGGAGCACACGTGGTTGTGCATTGAGGCCGTGGAGCCTGGGGTCCTGTAGCAGAGCAGGGCTGGCGTCAGACTTAGCATTTCCCGGGTGTGTCGCTAAGTCTTGTACGGTGGGGTCGTAGCATGAACTTGTTGCGGATCTTTATATGCAGAGTACACTGCATATGATTAGGGCATAATAATATGAATAAGTAATTATGTAGGATCACAGTAAATTTATATAACTGCTTAATTATCTGAATTACCTGTTGATGCTTGGAAATGTGATTATATTATGCAAATCTGTTATGTTATTAGAACTGCCTTGCTTAGTTCTGCATTTATGTTTAATTTCAATTTATAAACCTGATGAGTTGTTTAGTGATAGCTAAGTGAAATGCTATTCACTGAGCGAGTAGGCTCATACCTCTACTCAAAACATTTTCAGGTTATCATCAGCAGCAGGAAATCTGAAGGATTGTTTCATCCTAACGCCTAGTTTGTAGAAGGAATACATAGTTAGTAGTTAGAGGTCTCTTAGTCCTTTCCCCTTGATCTTTGGGACAAGGTGTGAGTGAGAGAGTGAATGTGTATAAAGATGTAAATTATCTGTTATACTTTTTTTTATGTCGAACAATGTAATATGCTGTAGACTCTTTTTATATTGCTAGTCAATTTAATAAAGATGCTTCCGCAGTTTGTTTAGTTTCATTTTACAGCATAAATCAGATTATCCTATTAATCTCTTTAAAAAGTTTTAAATAGTGAAGAGTGGTTGGCTTATGTGTAAATCCCATCCTGTTGCGTCCTAATCTGGTGGTTTGTGGTTAATGTGAGATTGGGGCGTGGCAATTTTTGGTATCAGAGCCTTGGTTTGAGTACATAGTTACTCAAGGTCAGGGGACGATAAGAGACCAATAGGATTAAGGTTTAGGTTTCTTTCTTCTATCTGTAATTTTCTAACAGGAAGTGTTCTGTTATACTATTGCAGATAGCAGGAAGAGGATGTGGTCACGAGAATCAAGTAATGAGCTTAAGATGAGTCATTAAGAATCATTAAGGTCAAAAGATAAAGTTATAAGTGAGACGAATAATAAATGATGTGTCTTAGCTCTGGAAGGTCTGAGTGTTTAGATACCCTGGCCAGGTGTCTGAATACTTAGATTGACCAGTATCAAGCTACTCTGTCTGTTCTTCTCTGGATGCCCTGGCCAGGTATGCAGAGGGAGGATAGGCTAGAGAGAAACCCTAGAAATCTTAGGATTTTGAGATAAGAGATTACATATAAGATGCGATTCAACTCTTGTCCATTATTGCTTATTTGATTTAAAGATCACTAGAAATGCTTTTATATGCATAAAATTAGAATATTCAGTTTGTAAAGCAAATAAGAATCTTTTATATTGTTGTGTCATGAAGTGAAAAGTTTAATGTTTGTTTTCTTTGTATTAAAGTAGACCCGAAATTATGTTTAATTGAATTTTCCCTGAGTGGATATTCTTTCCACATGTTTAAGATTAATAGGGGTTGATTAATCTCGAGTAGCTCTTGGCTTCAGGACTACATGTTCGGCCTGGTCCGGCTGGCAGGATGCGTTACTGGGATCTAATGACTCCTATTAACAGTAAAAATAAGAATAGACTCTGGATGATTTAGACCCGTAACATAGTGAGAATGTATATACACTAGGATGTTTTAACTACGATAAGAAGTCTAAATGTTCTTTGTTCTTGAGAATTAGGGTTTGAGAAGCATAAACCTAAATCGGCCCAAAATAGGGTTTTGATGATACATAAATACAAACTTGACAAGTAAAGTGTCTTGGTAAATGATTTTTTTTGTATCTTATGTGTAACTCTGATTTGGCTAAAATTGGGATATGATTTGTATATATAAAATGTGAACAACATTGGAAGATATCAGAATTTTTGAAGAATGTTCTGACCTGTTCATCGGCTGAGTTTCAAACTCGACCGATCACGTTTTCAGATTGATATAGCAGTGTGGTAATTGAATTTTATCTTTTTATTGGTATATCCAATTGATCTCAAATTTTAACTATGCTTGAAAAACATAATTTTAGACACTTTTGTAAAATTGGCATAATTTTTGGATGACTTTAAACCTCTACAGTAAGGGTGTCGGCCGAGTTTGTAACTCAGCCGAACCTGCTGCAGACTGCAATATAGCAGTGTACTGTTTGATTTTTAATTAATTATTGGTAACTTGAAAGGATCTGAAATTTTTACTGGAGGTATAAAACTTCATTAGGTATAATATATAAAATTTTCAGAATTTTTGGAGCTTCTTTTAGCTATTTAATAAACGAATTACAGAAATCATTGTGAAAACTGAATTTTCAGCCAATATAATTAAAGTTGAGTGTTGGGTTGATATGTTATTGACCCAAGCAACTCAATTTGATCTATATGATCGACCACACCCACACAATAACGCTATGTTATTAATAAGGATCAAACCCTAGAATGATTAGAGTTGTAGTAGTTTAAGGGATATCATTAGTAATGTAACCTTGTAGATTAGTATCTTTGTAAAATAAGACTTTGAGATTTGTTCTATGAAAAGTAAACTGGCTTTGATAGTAATCTAGGGTTTTGAAGTAAGATAATCTGATCGGTACATGAACAACATGAAATGACTTAGAGGAAAGAGTAAGACATAAACCTAAAATGTAACAATAAGTAAGTAACATAGAAAGCGGAGTTTTATCCGATATATGATCTAAAGATAGTTGATGTAGTTCATGTTTTAAGACATAGCATCACTATCTTTATGAGGTGACAATAGATTACCACCCTGGTAAGGAGAATATGGTGAATGATGCTTTCAGCAGAAGGTCAAGTTCAACAGTTAATGCATTCTCTATGGCAGGTTTCAATAGAGACCTGTTAGTAGAAATGTGGAAGTTGAACTTAGGCTTAGGGGTGACGACACAAAGTGATTTGATTGTACAGTTGTAAGTTAAGCCTACTTCTTATGATCAAATCAAGGAACTACAAAAGGGTGATAGTGAATTAAGCCAGACCATGCATGACCTGATAGGAGGAAAAGAGACTAGAGTTTAAGTTTTCAGATGATAAGATGTTGTATTAGCATGACACGTTGTGTGTACCTCGAGATAGAGTAAAATTCTTTTAAGGGGAAAAGGCTGAAAGAAAAGATTCTTATGGAAATGTATGTATTGATGTATGCTATGCTTTCAGGAAACACTAAGATGTATATCAATCCCAAGAAGTTGAAATGGATGGTCAGATATGCAGAAGGATGTAGCTAAGTATGTGATTAAAAGTAGTGTATACCAGTAGGTTAAGGTTAAACCCTAGAAATCTATAGCTACCTTGCAATCGTTTTCTATGCCTGAATGGGAGTGGGAATTTATCACAATGGATTTTGTGGTAAGATTACCCAGGACACCTAGAGGTTGTGACTCGATATGAATAATTGTGGATAGACTAATTTAGTCTGCTCACTTTCTTCATATTAAGTCAACCTTTGATGTCTCGAGACTTGACTAAGATATACATGGATAAAATAATTAGGTTACTTGGTAATCCAGTTTCAATCATATCATATTGAGTTTAAAAATACACAACTGATGATGGTACAGTTTGGTTATAAACCCATGCAATACAATTTTGGTAAACCATTAGGTGCTTGATTTCAAGATAATAAGATAGCATTAAAATATGTAAACAAACCAAATTGCATGCTTCCTGTTATGTTAATGTGTATGACTTAAAATTTACATGAATCGTTTCTCTGAGATAATATCAGAAATTCTCAAGTACTATTAAATATTTGTGTTATGATACGAAAATAACTCTTAATTGAGTTATGTGATGCATAAACCAGGATTTGGGGTTAATATGCACGTACTTCGAGAAATTTCAGATAATTGATAAATATTACAGATGGTTTATTATAGGTGAAGTAAATTACACTTATTGGTGTAATAAGATGTTCAATTACATAAATTCAGTATGTATGTGCCAAAATTGATTTGAGTTTGGAATATTTATGAATTTTTAATCTGTCTGCATGCATGATATAAACATTACTCAGTAATTACAATGTTTTGAAATATACTGTTTTGCCAGTTCCAGAATGATACCGTATTGTGATTTGAATTGCAATCAAACAGATGAGATGATGGAAACCCTAAGAGTAGGGTGTTGCCATGTGATTAGTGAATGAGATAACCCTAAGAGTAGGGTGTTGGCATGTGATGAATGAACAAGGCAAATGAAACCCTAAGGATAGGGTGTACGGTGAATCATGTATTTTGATATCAATTCTCAGTATGATATGTAGTGATGTTTAACAGTTAAATTGCATGATTTAATTTTAGTACCAAATAGACATGCATTCTATTTAGTTAAACAAATTTTAGTTTGTTTGCATGAATAGTATAATAATTTCTTGGTAATTACCATAAGGTGAGATACTGCTATAACAGTTCTGGAAAGACAATGTTTTGTGGGTTGATCTGGAATCAGATCAGATGTGTCCTATGTTGAGGGACCAATACAGATGGTTGTTTAGAGGATCAAGAAACTCATGAATTTTGAGATGTCATTAGTGATAATTTTGTGGAGAAATCTTAACCTAGAGGAAGCTGCGTAGGAATACGAGTCAGAGATGAGTAACCAGTTTCCTTTCTCTTTTAGGAATTTCGGGACGAAATTCTTTTAAGGGGAAAAGGTTGTTATGACCCACTCCATGATTAACTAATAAATACCTCGAATTACGTAAAACACCTAAATTAGGGTTGAGTATCAAATTAAACATCATGGATAATCAAGATAAGCTAAGATGCGGATTAATAGTTAAGATTGAATCACCTGAGGCAATTAATAATATCAATGTTGATTATTTAGTACATTAAGTTGAATCAAGTAATCACAGTTGTAATTAGAGCTTTGATCCAGTGAAATAGTTCTTTTAGCATGTTTTGCACTTTGAGGTTATAGAGAATTCCGTGCTTAAACCGTTGCAAGAAAAATCACTCAAAACCGACTTCCGAGTTAAAAGATATGGACATTTGAGTGTTTAGGGACCTAGTTGTAAATATTGGAAATGTATGGGAAATTTGCAGCTGGCCCCCTCCGTGACCTTTCTCCCTTATCCCTTCCTCACCCGACAAAACAGAGAACGACCGCTTGAAGCGGCGTCCGATAGAACAGGTTGCTCGATCGAGCAGTAGAGAGAGGGGGGCGATCAGAGGGCGATCTCGAGCTTCTTTAGCTCCAATCTGCAGCGCCTACCTTCTTTTCTCCTTCCCCTTACTGCCTCCTTCTCCACGCCCTAGCACCACCCATCCAACAGGGATGACCGACCTACAGAGCTGCTGCTAGCAGCTGTGGCCGGCGGCTGGGAGCCCTCTTGGGCACAGCCAACACTTCGAAACATTGCTTTTGAGATCGTCCATGAGGCCTGCGCTCATATCCAAAGCCCGAGCCCTAGGGCGGCACCCCTAGCAGGGCTACGGCCAGCAGCAGCAGTGGCCGACGGCCAGCTGCTTTGGCTCGGCCAGGAGCTCGTTTGGCGCAAGCAGCAGCCCCAATGGCCGTCTCGACTCCAGCCAACAGTTTAGTGCACAAAATCGTAGCTTCCAGCTCTGGCTCAGTACCTAGTTCAATCCTTCTTCAACCCGGTCTAGGACATGCCTTGCAACAGTAAAAGATACTCTCGAGCTCGACTAAAAGGTTAGGATACAAATCCTTGGCAATTAGTTCGATTTAGCATTTGATTGGAGTTTAGTTAGATTTACAGCTAGATCAGTTATTAATCGGTCGAGTTATACAATGATTCGGCCGAGTTTCTTTGTTAGGATTAACGAACAGTGTTTTGATCGGCCGAATTGGGTGTGATTCGGCCGAGTTTCCCTTTATAGGAAATCAATCAGGGTTTGGATTGGCCGAGTTGCGGGTGGATCGGCCGAGTTGTCAGCCGATCGGCCCAGTTCCCAGTTTGGTCGGCCGAGTTCCAGAAGAGTGAGTAGTAGTTCATTCAGTAATCATTATTTAACTCAATTTAAATGTTTAATGGATTCTATATCAGTTAGTATAATTTCTAAACAGTATAGTATATACAATAGAGTACGTTAGTTTCATTGGAACTTGAAATGCTTAATATGCTTAGTGAAAATGATGAAATTTCCTGTATTATAGTTGCAATGTATGTGCTGATTTAAAAATAGATGTTTAGCATTGAAAGTGGGTAAATGATACTGAATCATGTTTAATGATGATAAAGGATTTATATTTGCTTCATGTGTTATTCAGATTGTGCAATATGCATGAATTGTGATATTCCTGTTTGAATGTTTATTTGTTAATCAATTATTAGACTTAGGTGCCCTAACACCGTAGAACCCCTAAGAGGTATCTGCAACTTAGGGGTGAAACTCGTGTTGCAACATTATCCGTGCGATGTCATGGAGACACGAGGAAAGAGAGGCAGTGTCCAACAACAATCGTGCTTGTGTCACGATGGCACTGGGAAAAAGAAAACATGGTTATCTAACACCATTCGTGTTTGTGTCACGAAGGTAACCCTGTGAGACCCTCCGCCGGTGTACTCAGGTTAAAGGAGGAGTCTGGAGCACACGTGGTTGTGCATCACACGTGGTTGTGCATTGACGTCGTGGAGCCTGGGGTCCTGTAGCAGAGCAGGGCTGGCGTCAGACTTAGCATTTCCCGGGTGTATCGCTAAGTCTTGTACGGTGGGGTCGTAGCATGAACTTGCTGTGGATCTTTATATGCAGAGTACACTGCATATGATTAGGGCATAATAATATGAATAAGTAATTATGTAGGATCACAGTAAATTTATATAACTGCTTAATTATCTGAATTACCTGTTGATGCTTGGAAATGTGATTATATTCTGCAAATCTGTTATGTTATTAGAACTGCCTTGCTTAGTTCTGCATTTATGTTTAATTTCAATTTATAAACCTGATGAGTTGTTTAGTGATAGCTAAGTGAAATGCTATTCACTGAGCGAGTAGGATCATACCTCTACTCAAAACATTTTCAGGTTATCATCAGCAACAGGAAATCTGAAGGATTGTTTCATCCTAACACCTAGTTTGTAGAAGGAATACATAGTTAGTAGTTAGAGGTCTCTTAGTCCTTTCCCCTTGATCTTTGGGACAAGGTGTGAGTGAGAGAGTGAATGTGTATAAAGATGTAAATTATCTGTTATACTTTATTTTATGTCGAACAATGTAATATGCTGTAGACTCTTTTTATATTGCTAGTCAATTTAATAAAGATGCTTCCGTAGTTTGTTTAGTTTCATTTTACAGCATAAATCAGATTATCCTATTAATCTCTTTAAAAAGTTTTAAATAGTGAAGAGTGGTTGGCTTATGTGTAAATCCCATCCTGTTGCGTCCTAATCTGGTGGTTTGTGGTTAATGTGAGATTGGGGTGTGACAATCCAGATCGTAGATCAATCTTTGAGAATATTGTAGCACCACACAACTGATCAAACAGATCATCTATCCTTGGAAAAGGGTACTTGTTTTGGATCATAACTTTGTTCAATTTTCAGTAATATATGCATAGAGGCATTGATACATCCTTCTTCTTCACAAATAGAACTGGATCACCCCATGGCGATGTGCTTGGTCTGATGAAAACTTTATCCAACAATTCTTGTGACTACTTTTTCAGTTCTTCCATCTCAGCTAGAGCCATCATGTATAGTGTTTGAGCAACAAGTTGTGTCCCTATTACTAGATTGATCTCAAAGTCAATCTCTCAAGGTGGAGGAACACCGGGAAACTCATCGAGAAACATATATGTGAACTCTCTAACAGCAGACACATCCTTAACGCTTGAACCTTCTACCTCGATATCCACAACATGAGCCAAAAATGCTCTAAAACCTTGCCACAACAACTTTTCTTCCACATAGCTGATACCAAACATGTTAGAAGAATCTTCCTATCTCTTTGGAAGATCCACTTTTCACCATCATCAGCAAACACCGCTATCCTGGAACCACAGTCCAGCACAACCTTATACCTCTCTAGGGTATCCATCCCAAGGATTACATCGAATCCATACATATCAAGTGGTATAAGATCCACTTGTACATTGTGTCCCGAAAAGGATAGGACACTAGATGGACACACCTCTCGAAGCATCGAGGAACCATCAAGAGGGGTTTCTAATAACAAGCTATCTTTCTTACAACTAATAGGTAAAAGACAACTATCAGGCATACTACGAGCGATAAAAGAGTGTGTAGCACCTGGGTCAACCAGAACAGATACAAAGCAAGAAGAAGACAAATTAGAATGAAATAACTCCATCTGACCTGCCACCACTCGCAGGTTGACTATCGCCTCTGGATGACTCATAGCATAGAATCAAGCCATTGCTTGCTATCCACGTGTTCTACTTCCTTGAGCAGATGATCCTACTTGTGACGCTTGGCTGCGTCCTCGCCCTCTGGTGCCACTAAACTATTGTTTGCCTAGAGCTTATTGACTCTGTCTCAGTTGCTGCATCACTTCGACATCTCTCCTTAGGCAATTCGACTTCATGTGCCATGTCTGTCCACAAAGATAGCATGACATGTCCTCTAACTTTGTCCTAGATGGCCTCGTCACTGCTACTGAAGTTGTGATGTAAGCTCTGGATGGCAAATAACCACGCCCTCTTCCTTTACTTGGTGACCACTGCGATGGTGCACTAGAACCTTGACTCACAGAAGGTGCAGAAAACCTCGGCTTCTTGTGGCTATCAAACCTCTGTCTATGGAATTGACCAGGCCTTTTCTTCGACATAGTCTCTCTCTTTTCTCAGACTGACTGTGCAATCCTTCAGACAGACTCCAAAAACATGGAAAACTACTCTCGACTTTCTAAAGCAGCAGCAGGTGTCGACAACTCAGCACTCAGACCTTTTTCAAACTGTCTGATTCTCTCATCATCTATCGTTGACATGTGAGGACAAAACCTCAGCAAGTCCATAAGTTTGGCTTCACACTTGGTGATGCTCAGAGAACCTTGGCGCAGATGCTCGAACTGACTGATATTTTTGTCCAGATAGGTCTTCATGAAGTATCAACTCATTAACTCCCGCTGGAAGACGTCCCAACAGATCACCTCACCAGGTCGGTTCTCCTCCTCGATGGCCCACCAGTGGCCATCACTACCTTTCAGAAGGTAGACAATGTACTTGACTTTGTCTGCTTCGGGGATGTCAAGGATCCAGAAGGCCTTCTCAAGACCTTTCAGCCATAGATCTGCATTCGTTGGATCAACCGTTCCAACATAATCTGAAGCTCTGACTCGGCAAAGCTTCTCAAAGGTCTTCCCAATACCTGAAGATTCACCATGGAGAGTATGTGCTTTTGGCAGAGGCATTGTCAATCTATCCACCATGTGATTCATCATTGCCATTACATGTCCCATAAGATGCTGGTAGATAGGATTCTCGAGAATGGTTGGGTCGATTTGGGGGACCTCAGGCACCCGATCTTCATGTGCCTGCACTCGTACTCCATCAACAGATGCAACAACATTGCTCTCGGCAACATGTTCTTTGTGACTTCCATACATCTTTTAGCTTTATCTTCTACTGGGAGCAGAAGGTTAATGTAAGAAAATCTGGAAAACTCACAAGAACAGACACAAGCCTAGTCCTAGATCCCTGTAGACTTAGTGAACCTAGAGCTCTGATACCAAAACATATTGTGACATCCCGCTATCACACATACAATGAAATACCATGTGAAAATGTGTGGAACATCCATAAACCACATGTTACTAGAAATATAGGTTAATTAAAATTGATTGTGGAAAGAAGATAATAAAGAAACTATTACATCCAGATGCTTATCCTGTAAGGGAACATGCTATATAAACATACATTAACCTTGATACGTGTCTACAGTTCATAGGATCTAGTTGTCACATAGGCATAAAGAGTTCACCACTAGTTTATGTACAAAATAGACCATACCAGGCCAATAGCAGGATAAACACGCTACATCATCTATACATCGTGAAACGTCATCAAAACACCTCCAAGGACCTAAGAGTACATGGGTGATTCTAAGACTCTACTACAAAACAACCAAAACAACATCATATCCATCTCTTACCTCCTACTGTTCTTCTTGCTGCTCAGCCACAACCTCACGACCACCACCACATCTAGCACGATCAGCTAAAAAGTGTTAAAACCAGTGGGGTGAGACACACAGTCCCAGCGAGAAACATAACTCCCCGCTGAACTATAAAACTTTAGGAAAGCTAGAACAGATAAAGTAGATAACTGATATAAGCATCTCATATATGCAACATACTAAATAGAACTAACTTTATCAACAACTTACCATGATATCCAGGAGGCATATAACCAGATATTTCTTAAGGAACATGATTGACAAGATAAGCTATATAAGAACTTATTATAAGATATGAAGAATGTGTAATTAACTGCAAGATATAATTAGAGAAACTATACAATCAAGCCCTCAACCAATGTTTCATGTTTTCCCTAAGCAGATATACTATACAGCTGGATTACAAATTTATTATGCCCTGAAGATGTGAGTCGTACCTCTCAAATCCAACCTTCGGTTGCAAAACCCAATGCTGGTGCCATACAAGGTCAATGGAAGAGCTAGAATCCACGACCTCACCCCCATCATGGTCAGTGCATGAGAACCAAAGCAAGACCACAATCTCATTCTTAGGTGACCTCAGTCATAGGCTCAGCTCCCACAGACTACCCTTTCCTCTAGCCCGCCTTGGTACAGGTCACAACACTAGTATATCTTGAGCCACGGGCCTATTCACCATGCTCCTGAGCCATGAACACATTCATGCTCCATCACACTGAGCCATGGGCCTATTCACCACACTCTTATACACATCTTGAATCCACAACCGTAGTTGCACTTTAATCCTCCTATTTTCGGTTAGGAGAAACCCCACATATTCAACAATATGTGCTATGGGTTAACCTAGAGGAGAACCCATTTCACCATCACCAGCTACTGACAATGATGGATCTATGGCCAGGTCAAACTACATGAAAGGTTCATCTGTAATAAATTAATACATTTTAAGCGGGTTTCACGATTCAACCAAGTTATGTAACATGTAAACTAAAACACAAGTAAAAAACATAGATCTTATTATCATGTGTTACATTGTCACTCTTATTCTCAAAGCCATCAAAATCAACATGATCCATTACAAGGATCCAACATCACATGTTACCACTTGGCCTCTTTCCAATCATCAAGATCCATCACAAAGATCAACATCATTGGGACTCAATCCCATCATCAAGATACACATTGCCATTCCATGGGTAACACCCATCATATATCACTGGGTTCATCGTAACCCTTGATGTTCAACATCATATCATTGACATGCCATCACGATGGCTATTACCTGATTTCATATCCATACACATGGAACCTGCATGGTTAGCATAATCATAGAGAAACAATGGTACTTGTACAAGGAACATCTTAAACTTATTGCATATACCAAGAGAGATATAATTACACAATTGGATGGGAATTTATATGCATGACATTATCTTATATGACTTTACGATCAAGCATTAGGGTTTCCAACCAATTACAAGGTACAATCCTCACTATAGATATATCGGGTAAGGAACAATCCTCACCAAAGGTATAACGGGCAAGGGACAACCCTCATAAAAGGTGTCATAAACCTCACAAAAGGTAAGACATGTATCATCAAAGAGTGTGATGCTCAACACTGTATCACTCAACACCCATCTAGGGTTAACAACGATGGCGGGCAACCATTATCACCTTGGTATTAGGCACAACCAGATCCTAAGCACCACCCATCATATAAGTCAACCTCCATCTCGGCCAACGATCATATCGGTAGCACTAGACATCTAGGTGTAAGAGGATATCGGGCATGACGGATAAACCCCGTATCACCCAAAGTAGCAAACCCTAATGCCCAAACTGCATATCTCTCAAGGCAACATAGCCACTAGGGCACCATGTCGGGAAGCACAACTAGGGGAGTGTCGTGCAAGGTACAAGCCATATCACCCAACACAATATCTTCCTACCATACTCATATCAGTCAAGGGGACAAGCCACTATATTTCCCAAGGTATGATCTACTAGATTACTCAGCATCCTACCAGGCACCATAACGTGCAACGCCTAAACAACGCCCCTATCTCCCAACAACGTCTTAGTCTAGGATCCATATCGGGCAAGGCATCCCCCAACAAGGTGTCAGGCAGCACCATCCAAGAGGATGTTGTGCAAGGCACCAACATGCCATGACGCTCAACACAGACCACCTAAAGCCCAAGGGACCAACACAACAGCTAACACCCTTCAGAGGTTATCACTCATAATGGGAGACCTCTCCCAAAGACAATAGCTAACACTGCATCACCTCATCAAGCCAATAACCACCACAAGGCATATCAGCCAGACCATCATGTTGGGCAGCAAGACATCTAGGGCTAAAGACTTATAACGGTCAAAGGGGTCAACAAGACACCCATGCAACATATCATCCAAACTCAACCCTAGGAGAGGGATATCGGGCACCACCCTACACAGAACGATATCAGCAGGACATCTTGGGTTGTCAAAGATATCGGGTAGCAAGGGATATCGAGCAAGGGTCCAAAGACCATATCGGGTTGGCCGTCTTCAACCTCAACACAACCACCAAACCCAAATGGATCAAGAGAGTTGGCTCACCTCTTAACAACTAAGTGAGAGAGGGGTTTCGCACAACATCCATCACCTATCGAGCATCAAGGTGGGTCATCACCATATCGGCCAACCCACCAACCTCAACTAGGTCAAGACCAACCAAAGGCTCACCTCTCAAGTCCATGGAAAGAGAGGGGTGTTACCCAATCAACTAGAGTATATACTCAGCTCTCAACAACCAAGGAAGAGAGGGGTTTTGCCTACACCACTAGAGCTCAAGATCACCTGTCAAAACCAAAGGGAGAGAAAGGAGTTTTGTCCCAAGAACACACCACATGCACCATTGGATTAGGAATCCCTAGGCTCACCTCTCAACAACTAAGTGAGAGAGGGGTTTTGCCCAAAGGACCTTAATCTAATGGTTCGGCCAACAAGATCCAAGAACACCTCTTCACAACATAACCATGGCATCATATCCCACAATGTCAAGAGTACATACTAGAGCAAAGATATTATTAACAAAATAAGCATGGCCGCTCAAGATAGCATACAACAAAGCATCATGGTAACAAGGTAATATAGTTAGGGTTAGGAGTTATGTAACCAGCCTTAAGCACACTCCTCAAGCTCCAAAGCACCAAGATTTAAGCTCCAAGGCACCACCTTCGGCCAACACTAGGAGAGAAGAGAACTCCATAACCGCCATGGATGAAAACAAAGAGAGAAGAAGAAGAAGGTGCCAAGGATAGGGAGAGATTCTCACCACAAGAGGGGAAGGAGCAAGGCACATCTTAGGTTTTGGCCACCACTAGAGGAAGAAGAAGACTCCACCAAGGAAATCGGCCACCAAGCTCTACCAAGGGGAGATATCGGCCACCAAGAAAGAAGGGAAGCAACTAAGGAGCTAAAGGGATCCCAAGCTAGCAAAGAAGGGGGTATATATGAAAGGGGGTTAAGTGGGCGTCCACTAGGGGATTGCTCCACATGTTCTCACCCAAACCACCACTTTTCCAAACTATGCCACCTTCCCAGCACCCCAAACCACTTGCTCATGACTTGCCACCAACTAGCAAAGTAGCGACCACTTGTCCAAAGAAGGGTGACACAAATGAGGCTAGGTGGAGGGGTGTCTGTCGCCCAACATGGCAACTCGTCACACCCACTAGCACCCTCTGGCCGATACGCCACCCTTGCCCAACACACTATGGCCGACACAAGGCACCAAGTTCTCCCTTTCCTGACACACTCAAGCAAGGAGGAAGGGATTCAAGACCAACAACAAGTCCAAGCTTAAACAAGCTCAAACGAGACCCAAAACAACTCAAGCAAGGCACCCAACTCATCCTCTCAACCCTAGAGGATGCAAGGAGAGAGAAAGATATCTCTCAAGGTGACAAACTTGCACACCAACCCTAGAACTTGGGTAATTTGCAAGTTGCACCTCAACCTCTCAACAAAACACAAACAAACCCTAATCACAACATAGGTGATTAGCAAACATCTAAACACAAGGTTTAGGAAAAGCAAATAGGGTAAGCCCAAAATGGAGGTCAGGGTCCTTGCACTCATTTTTGTTAACATCGTGACATGTACCAAGGCGGGCTAGATTTGTACAACTGGACTATATGTCCTTGACAGTAGTCTAACTCATGATGTCACTACAAGTTTACTCGTACTAATCGAGGGGTGACGTTGTGGATCCTAGCTCTTCCATTAGACCTTATATGGTACAGATTTGGACTTATCAAGTGGTCAGTGGGATTTGGGTGGTACGACTCAAATCCTCAGGGCATAATGAAATGTATAATCAATCGTGTAGTATAATTGTATAGGATCAAAATATGAAAACATTGGATGAGGCCTTTCTTGATTTTTATACAATATTGTTGATAGGAATTATACATGTTCTTCATGTTCCTTTTAAATTATTAAGATGTTTCATAATTCATTAGTAATTTCTCTTCCTGTTAATAATAATTACATGCTTCACATAGTTGTAACTTTACTGCTAAGTTTATCTTATTTATGTTGATAATAGAGTTGGTGGATAGTTATATCTCCTGCTGAGATTTAGAATCTCACCTGATGGGTTTCTCACATCCTTTTTAGGTGGACATGGACGAAGAGATAGACATCATGTAGCTGAGGTTGAGCAGCAGTAAGGAGAGTAGTAGTTGACAAGGTTGGAAGTGTTGTTGGACGTCTTTTTTTGATAGATTCTGAGAGTCATCCATGAACACTCAGGTCCTTGGGGATGTTTTGTAGACATTTTGTGGATGTGCTTTCGATATGTGTTTGGCCTGTGTACCCCTTTTTGTATACAACTCTGTAATGATATATGTTCTAGAACTGGTTCCCTGGTAACAGTTTAATGGAACACATAGTAAGTGCTTTGAGGCATGAAAGCACATGTATGTAGAGATTCTTGTTGTTTGGAAGTTTTATGAAATAGATTAAACTTTTAGTGTTTTCGAGTAATCTTTTTGTTAATCTTTGTTCAAAATTTTGTTTTGAGTAATCTCACTTTTGTGTGGCATGAGGCGTCACATTTGTTGGTATCAGAGCTATAGGCTCGTTGAGTATACAGGGACTTAGTAATAGGGTTTGCATCTATTCTATTGTCCTCCAGTATATCTTATAGTGACTTTTGTTTATGTAGAAGAAGAAAAGAAAGCTTAAAGATGTTTGGAGAACATGAAAAACATGCTATTGAGAGTAGTATTGCTACACTAGGTGGTGGTGCAAAGAACCAGGCATGAAAAGATTGGGTGCCTAAAGTCCTCGAGTTTGATCTAGTCATGGATGAAAACCCTGAATTTTGATCTCTTTTTGAGAAGTTCATGGCTACTCTAACTCATATGGTGGACAGAATGCCTACACCTCAGCCTAAGGCACTGGTTCTCCATACTGAATCTTTAGGTATGGGGAAGACTTTTGAGTGGCTTCTCCATGTTTGGGTGGTGGAGTATGCTGGGATGGCTGATCTAGTAGATGCGGATCTATGACTTACCCAACTGAAGAAAGCCTTCAAGATCCCAAGTATCCCCGAAGCAGACAAGGTGAAGTATGTGGTGTAACTCTTGAGGGGGAGTGTTGGCCATTGGTGGGCCATAGAGGAGGAGAAGAGGCCAGGTGTCGTGATGGTTTAGAAGGAGTTCTGACGTGAGTTCATTAGTTGGTACTTTTCTTAGACATATCTTGATGAGAAGATCAGCCAGTTTGAGAGGATTCAATAGGGATCCATGATGATCAATGAGTATGAAGCAAGGTTTATGGAGTTATTGAGGTTCTGTCCTCACATGGCTTCCACAGAGGTCGAGCAAATTCATCATTTTGAGAAGGGTTGAATGTTGAGTTGTCTACCTCGACAATGGCTTTAGAGATTGAGAGAGGTTTGCTATGTTTGTGGAGTTTTCTTGGAGGATAGAGTGGTTTGTGAATGAGAAGAGAGAGGCAAGTACCAAGAAGAGGTTTGTATAGTCTCAGGGGAAGTTTTCAGGAGGATTTAAGAAGCCAAGGTTTTCTACACCGCCAACATCATAGAGGTTCAATGCTTCGACACAGTGGTCACTGAGTAAGGACAGAGGTCATAGTTTTCCGCCTACAGGAGCCTAGAGTGTCACATCAACATCAGTGATAGTGCCATCTAGGTTGCGGTATGAGACTTGAGCTTGCTAAAAGTGTAGGCAGGTAGGACATCTGAAGTTGGAGTGTCCAGTGCGGGATGACGAGGTGACCCAACAACTGAGGTAGAATCAACATGGCTTCCATAGATTGCAAAACAATAGTGCAGAAGGATGAGGACATGGTCAAGCATCACAGGATGGGTCATCTACTCAGGGAAGCAGAGGAAGGGGGTGACAACAGATAATAGCTAGATTCTACACCATGAGTCATCTGGAGGCAGTGGTCAGACAGCAAGGGGTGACATGTTAGATGGAGTTATTTCATTCTGATTTGTCTTCTTCTTGCTTTGTATCTATTTTGGTTGACCCAGGTGCAACACACTCTTTTATCACTTATGAAGTGCTTAGTAGTTGTCCTTTACCTATTAGTCATAAGAAGAATAGCTTCTTGTTAGAAACCCCGTTACTCAGTTTTGTCGTGTTCCAGAATGTGTGTCTTCTTGTGTTCTCTCCTTTTCAGGACTCGACATTTAAGGGGATCTCATACCACTTGACATGCATGGATTTGATGTGATCCTTGAAATGGATACCCTAGAGAAGTATAGAGTGGTCTTGTATTGTAGTTCCAAGCAAGTGATGTTTGTGGATGGTGGTGAGATGTGGATCTTCTAAGGGGATAGGAAGATTCTTCTAATGTGTCTTGTATTGGCCATGGTAGCAAGGAAGCTTCTGAGATAGGGTTGCGAGGCATTCATGGCACATGTACTGGATACTGAGGTAAGGAGTCCTAGTATCCATGAGGTGCCAGTTGTCAAAGAGTTTGGGGACGTATTTTCTAAGGAGTTTCTAGGTGTTCCCCCACCCCAAAAGATTGATTTTGATATCAATATGGTTCCCAACACGCGATCAATAGTTTAGACACCATATAGGATGGCTCCGATAGAGATGTCAGAGTTGAAAAGGTAGTTGCAAGAACTTCTTAACAAAGGTTTCATCAAGCTAAGTACATCAGCTTGGGGTACTCCTGTGTTGTTCATGAAGAAGAAAGATAGCTTTATAAGGTTGTGCATAGACTACAAACAGTTGAATAAGGTGACAATAAAGAATAAGTATCCCTTGCCAAGGATAGATGGCATGTTTGATCAGTTGTGTGGTACAAGAGTGTTCTCAAAGATAGACCTAAGGTCGGGATATTACCAGTTGAGGATCAAGGAGGATGACATACCTAAGTTGGCCTTTAGGACGAGGTATGGTCACTATGAGTTTTTGGTTATGTCGTTCAGGTTAACCAATGCACCAACATCGTTCATGGATTTGATGAATAGATTGTTTCATCCGTTTCTTGATCAATTTGTGGTGGTCTTCATAGATGGTATCTTGATATACAATCATGACAATCAACAGCATGAACAACACCTTCATCAAGCATTGACCATGCTGAGATAGCACAAGTTTTATGCTATGTTTAGCAAGTGCAAGTTCTGGTTGAAGATGGTAACTTTCTTGGGGCATGTTACATCTGTCGAGGAAGTGTGAGTGATCCTAAGAAAGTGGATCTGTGATGGAGTGGGAGCACCCTAAGACGCTGATAAAAGTGTGTAGTTTTCTAGGTTTGGCAGGCTATTACAGGAGGTTCATCAAGCACTTTAGTGCTATTGCATTACCCCTAACTAAGTTAATGAGGAAGGATGTGATGTTCATTTGGGATGACCAGTTAGATGATGGGATGGTTTGTTACCATGGTAGAATAGTGGTTCCTAATGCTAATGGCCTAAGGAGGATGGTGCTAGAAGATGCTCATTTGTCCATGTATGATATGCACCCAGGTAGCACCAAGATGTGTCATGACCTGAAGGATGTCGATTGGTGGCTAGGATTGAAGAAGGATGTGGCTGAGTTCATTGCAAGGTATGCTATATGTCAACAGGTTAAAGCAGAGCATCAGAAGACTACGGGAACATTGCAACTATTACCTATACCTCAGTATAAATGGGATCATGTGACTATGGACTTTATGATTGGTCTTATTAGGACAGCCAAAGGCCATGATTCCATATGGGTAATTGTTGACAGGTTGACCAAGTCAACACATTTCCTTCCCATGAAGACAACGTTCACATCAGAGAAGCTTTCTCAAATCTATGTGGATGAGATAGTGTGTTTGCACAACATTCCTACTACTATCATGTCTGATAGAGGTCCTTAGTTCATGAGTCACTTTTGAGAACGATTGCATACAACTTTGGGTA
The DNA here is from genome assembly GCA_963693085.1 of Alisma plantago-aquatica. Taxonomy (NCBI): domain Eukaryota; kingdom Viridiplantae; phylum Streptophyta; class Magnoliopsida; order Alismatales; family Alismataceae; genus Alisma; species Alisma plantago-aquatica. The sequence continues at coordinate 153,388,533 of OY856411.1, forward strand.
TGCAACTAAAGTTTAGCAATGCTTTTCTCCTGTAGATAGATGGTCAATTTGAAAGGACCATTCAGACCTTGGAGGATTTGTTGAGTGCATGTGTTCTTCAGTTTTCAAGAAGTTGGGATATACACCTTAGTCTGATAGAGTTCTCTTACAACAATAGTTATTAGAGTAGCATTAATGTGGTAGCATATGAGGTGTTGTATGGGAGGCATTGTAGGTCATCGTTGTGTTGGTACGAGGTAGATGAGTATCAAATTTTTGGTCTTGATCTTATGCTATAGGTGACAAAAAAGATCAAGGTAATCCAGCAATAGTTGAAGGCATCACATGATAGATAGAGATTATATGCAGACAATCTTGGTAGACCCTTGGAGTTTCAAGTGGGAGACAAGGTATATTTCAAAGTCTCTCCTTGGAAAGGTGTCTTGATATTTGGAAAGAAGGGTAAGTTGGCTCCCAGGTTTATGGGACCTTACCCAGTGATTGTAAGTGTTGGAAAGGCGACCTATAGGTTGGAGTTGTCACTTGAGCTGCACAGACCGCATCTAGTGTTTCATGAGAGTATGTTGAGAAAGTGCCATCCGAATATAGAGTTGATGTTGTAGCCTGTAGAGGTAGAGCTTGATGAGGACATGACCTATGTGAAAGGTCTAGTGTTGATCCTTGACTGAAGGGTGAAGAAGCTGAAGAGGAAGGACCTTGTGCTTGTGAATGTTTTTTGGCATCAATGTAGTATTGAGGAAGCCATGTGGGATCTCAAGGAAGCGATGAGGAGGAGGTACCCCTCTCTTTTCTCTTAGGATTTTGGGGGTGAAATCCCAGTTAGGGGTTTATGACTTGTAACGACCCTGACCCACTTTTTGTGATAACCCTATTTATTTTGATTAGGAATGTTTCTTAGCACCTTGTTCTAATCATCTGAGATGTAATTAGGGCATGTTGAAGCTTGGAGTTTCTTGTTTGAGCTTTTTTGGATGATGCTTGTGTTTTGTGGTGAAGTTTTGGTGCAAATTGCAATTTACCCAAGATTAGGGTTGATGTGCAATTTTTCCACCTCTAGAGTGTTCCTTCTCTCTCTTAGCATCATCTAGAGGAGAGATAGAGAGATGGGCACCTTGTTTGGACCTTAGTTGTGTGGTGATAACCTTGGTGGTGCTTTGAACACATGTGTTGGGTGTGCCTTGCACCTAGATGTGTTATCTCAGGATTCAAAGCCTTGGAAACAATGTGTATCAGTTTGTGGGTGTCTTGGGATGCACCTATCAGTTTGAGGGTGTCTTGGGTTACACCCTATCGATTTGAGGGTGTCTTGGGTTGCACCCTATCAGTTTGTGGGTGTGTAGGGTGGCTCCCTATCGGTGTGTGGGTGTATAGAGTTGCACCCTATCAATTTGTGGATGTGTGGAGATGTGGTATCGAGCATGACCTTGGTAGGAGACCAAGTGAGTGAGACCTTTCCTAAACCTTATCACCATGAATTCCATAATGGTGTTGCATGTGGCCTTCTTTGTGGACAAGTGTCACCTTAGGTGGTGACACCTCCTCGATGATCTCTCTCTCTCTCTCTCATCCCTCTAGTATATATACTCCTTTCTCTCAGTGCAAGAGGATCCTTTTGGCCATATTTGGTTTCCCTCTTCCTTCGTAGATGACCTTAAGAATCTAAAGATCTAGAGGAGTCTCTCTTGGAACTTGGTGGATGAGTCCCAAGCTTGTGGTGTTCCCTTCATCTTCTACCTTGGTAAGCCATGGTTTCTAGCTCTCTATGTCTCCTTCATTATGTTGGATCCTAGATGGGTGATTGGATGCTCTAGAGGGGGTGAATAGATCTGAATGCACTTAAACAAAATTCATTAGACCTTCAAGATATATCACAAGATAAGGTTGCTAAATAGGAAATTTGAGTGAAAATAAAACATGCATAGCAAGGGAGAGAGATTGAACATACACCAATTGACAAGCTATGTAGAGTGGTTCCACACTTCAAACTAGAAGTATGTCAGTCCACTACCTAGAGAGGTCAACCTATAGGATTTATTAACCATTACACACATATATTCATTCATAAGACTTACAATACATGACCACCAAAGGACTTACCTATCCAATACAAAGAGTCTTCAACCTTACCAAGGACTTACCCACTTTGCAACATGTCTTCAGCCTTCTCCAATGACTTACCCACTCTTGTACAAGTCTTCATCCTTCTAGGAATTACCCACTCTTCTTAGATCTTCAGCCTTTGACTTCACCTTCACTCAGAGAAGCTTCCACCAAGGACTTACCCGCTTGACGAAGGAGTTTTCTACCTTCACCAAGAGCTTACCCACTCTTGCTCCTAGTCTTCGACCTTGATCTTCACCAAGGGACTCCTTCCCTTATTCTTCTTCACTTCTCTTATAAAAGAGAGATAACCTTCATCTTCATGGTTGAAATGAGAGATAGGGAGGTGGTGGAAGTGAGAGCCTCATAAGATATACATGTAGGACTAGCTCTCTTATAGATTTCTTACTCACTCTAATGAATGTAGCAAGTGATTAAGCTTAGAGAAAGAGAGAGAGGAGGATGTAGGAGGCACTCAACTATAGACTAGGAACCTCATATAGGGTTTTGCATTGAATGATCAACCTTGGAATGAAGCCCAAGGGGTCCTATTTATAGCTGGAGATGCCTCTTAGCCTTTGGGAACACTTAAGAATGAAAAGTAGCCATTTTATGGCTTGTAAGAGATATTTCTTCTTGTTGCAACTCCACAACGGCTAGAAAAACTTTTCTAAACTTTTCCGTACAATGCTATCAGTCGAGTTTCAATAAAGGTAACTCAACCAATCCCACTAAGAGACAAGACTAATTTAGACCATCGATTGAGTTTGTCCTGGGATAACTCGACCAATTCACTTTAATCAGTTTTGGTTTCTAGAGGGATCTGTCGAATTATGTGAAATGAAAACTTGACCAATCAAAAGTTATTTTTAAGATCCAATCAGGATCGGTCGATTTTGCAACTCGACCGATGAACAACCTGATGTGAATTTTGGAAAATGGTTTTTGAGTGCTTAAATATTCAATGTAAGTACTCCTTATTTTTCTAACCTTAATTACAAGTCATACAATCATTGCAAGTGGTTCACAACATGATTCTAATGGATTAACATCATATTACAAATGGACTTGTATTGACTTTGACTTGTCTTTTCTCCAAGTTGAGATGCACAAGTTAGAACATTTGGAGCGTGTCTATACCTAATTTGAAATCACTCAAGTAGAAGCATTAAAAAAAATTAGTGGAATGGTTTAGTCATCATCAAAACAAGGGTTTAGTCAATTTATACCTTGAGTCAACACTTCCTTCTTCACGGCCATAGATCTTGGTTATCTTTCTTTCATCCTCAAGCCCCCTTAACCTTAGTATCATCTTCTTCTTTGGAGGTGTAGTGGTAACCAAGTTTGGAAGATCTTTTTCTACCTTGAGCTCGTGAGCTTGAAGCTTGACCTTGGATCCTGGATCTTGGTGGTGATCTTTGAGGTGGGTTAGATAACTCTAAACCTTCTTTGTTATTGTCACTCCTTACATGATATCTCATTTTACATCTTTGGTTCATTATCTCTTGCATGATAGTAGTTCATTTTGGAGGTTTTGAGATATATTTGGAAGAGGGAGTCTTGCTTAAGTTGTTTCCCATGCGTTACACTTTCTTGACTTGCTTGAAACAAGTATCCTAAGGTTGAAGATGACTAGGCCATCATGACCTGTGTTGTACAGGCCGTCACACCTTGCGACAGGTCATCACAATATGGACATGCCCAACTCAACATGTTTTGTGGATGCTTAACCGATTTGTGAGGGTATTCTATTATGTCCCAGGAGGTGTTTTAACCCATCTGTTTGGAAGGAATCTCATCGTTACCTAGTGGTGTGATGTTCCATGCACGTGTGATCTTTCAGATTTATAGGTTCCCAAACAAGGTTCACTCACAACACTAAAATATGCTCTCGCAAGCGCAGGGGGTCATGGTACAGTATAGATGAGAGGAAAGCAATGGGGGGTCAACCTGCAGGGATAGATGGGGCACTAGATCTAGGTTTGTGTTGGCTACGTTCCTAAAGAGGAGACTAGGGTTGAAGGGGTTAAAAGTGGGTTTGGTTTGATTACACTAAGCAAGAAGGAAATTAAAGGCAATATGAAAGATAGATTACCAAAAACTAGATTATCGTAAGCAAGTTAGGTGTAAGAGACTAAATTAAGAAATCAAATTAAACAAGAGAAGGATGATCTACACTACTCTAGTAAGGTAATTAGAAACTAAGAACTAATATACATACTAGAGCAAGAAAGGTTATAGGTTAACCCTAATTGATAAGACTAAGTAATTAGCTAGAGTGAACAAAGGAAATTAAGCTAAACTAGCATTAACAAGCTAAGTTGACGAGTTAGTTTTTAAGCAATGGATTGGACACGTGGGCCGTTTGGTAATGCACTTTGGTATTAGTTGGGGGAAGGCCAACATAGCATGCAAATCTCACATTTCAATCTAGATTACCAAACCAAACAATAAGGTGAGTGTTATTAGAATATATCCTATACTACTAATTTGAGAACTAGGGTTAAGTGTAATTATAATAAGACTTGGAAAGTCTAGGTTTCTAGGGAAGTAGTATTGGGGCAATAGAGAGCCAAGGGTAGGTGATGCGATGATTTTGAGTCGCATTTATAGACCAATTTCATATGTGTTTTGTGCCTTAATTACTTATTTTCATGGATATTATTGCATAATTCACTTTAATTGGTCTCTGCCATCATTTTATATCAAATCCCCTTTATTTCATTATTTTAAGCATTATTGATCATCTTATCATAGATCGTGTGGATTTATTTGGTCTTGTTGTACAATTTCAGGAAAAAACAAGTATCTACATCCGTCGATACCATCGACGGATGTCGATACCATCGACCAAGCCACAGGTTGTCAGCCGAGAAGAGCAATACAGAGTCGATACCATCGACACCCAAGTCGATGGCATCGAGATGTCTCCAAGCTGCTGGCAAGGATGAAGTCGATACCATCGACGCAAGTCGATGCCATCGACACAAGGGGAGCTACATCGTCGCTAAATGACAACAACCGACGCTAAAGGAGTCGATACCATCGACACCCAAGTCGATGGTATCGAGATCACCACAGGCGCTCAGAATAAAAGAAAGGAAAGCTGCCGCTAATCCGCCGGGTCGATACCATCGACCCGCGTCGATGGTATCGACGCCGGCAGATATGCGTTGGATGTGTTTTGATTCCGATCGGACGGCTGTTGTTATTTGACGACCTAATTAGGGACTTATACCTAATGACGGCCGCCCAGAGGGAGGAGAATCTCATTTTTTAGATTGCACGAGTGCCGAGGAGGAGAGAAAGGAGAACGGAGATCGAGAAGCTCATCCTGGGTGATTCGGACGCTGCCGAAGACAATTTCCACCACCGACAGGCGGGGAAAGCTTGTGTTTTACGCCAAGGATCCACCGGTTCTTCTCCGTTCAGGGGTTTTCCCATCTATTTCACGTTTTTCTTATGAATTCCCCAATTTCTACCATGTATTTGTGTAAGATGAACATGAGAGGTTAAAACCCTCAATCTTTAGGACCGGGAGTAGCCCGGGGATACATTGTATGATGATTTTATATTGATAATTCATATTTTTCTCTCATATCCGTGGTATAAATTCGTTTTCTCTATTGCTATTGTTATGCTTGATCACCATAATAATAAATTAATGCCCTTAATCACTTCGACAGAAGGATTAACGGTTGAAAAGAAACGAATTCTACATTAATTAATAAAACCCTTGACAAAGGAGTTGTAAAATTAATGGTGGGAACTGAGGGACCGATCTTAATGCGCTTAGTTTAGGGGAATGATTACTATGACGATGGAATCAACCTAAATCTAAGTAGTGGATTACACCACGACAGTGGGTAATTCTCAATTCAGGCCACTACCCGGATAGAGAGAGAAGTGTGAGGAATTATATGAAATCTAATACAATGTTGACCTGCGGTGAAACCGCCATCCTAAAGATATCCCTTTTAATTGATTAAATTAACCTTTAATCGATTGTTTTCTTTGTTTGATTTTTATTTTCTTTTAATTTGAACAACAAAACCCTACTTTGTTAATCGGTCTAGCTGATTGCGATTAGTTAGTAGAAGTCTCCAATAATTCACGTATCCCTGAGTTCGACTCGGGCCTCACAAGGCCTATATTACTCGACGCGTATACTTGCGTTTAAGCGCGTAGTAAAATACACGTCAGTAGGAATGGGAGTAGAGATGAGGGTGTTTCACCTTATGTTACTTTCCATCTAACCTTCAGGAAGCTCTAGGCAATTGCACCAATCACACTTACACTAGCTACTTAGATCCCACACTCACTTGTAGAAGAAGGGAGATGTATTTAGGAACAAAGAGGGCTAGATAGGGATCCACTAATTGGACCTAGGAGCCATTCCTAAGATTGCTACATACATTACAATTTCTCCTAGGAGCTAAATGTCATCAAGCATCACAAAGCAAGCAATCTATGTTAAAAGCACAAACCACATGCAATATAATGGGAAATCAGATACAAACAAGAGGAAATCATCATATAATGAAATTATGTTCATTACAAATTATTTTCCCCCAACATGGTATCAAAGTCACATTTGAACCTCAAACAGTCCACCACTAGGGGCTTAGCTAAACATGCTCAAAGAAAAGACAAAAGAAATGAGAAGAAGGGGATAGGACTCCATGGAGCTTGAAGTACATCCTTCTCCTACACCTCTTAGATGATGTAGGGTGACCTCCCTCCTACAAGGTGGATGATGGGCATGGAATTGAAGGAGATTAGGGTATAAAACTAGGTTTTTATGGTAGAAATGAGGTGAAAATAGTGGATGGAGGGCATAAATGCAAGGGGAGTGCAACGAATGCTTAAGTGGGTAGAGAGGATTAATGACAGCTGGGATGGGGTCTAACCTTCATGTTGTGGCTGCCACCTTTATATATATATTTGGTGGGGAAGCACTAGGGTAAGTAGGGGCAAAGTGGGAAAATCAGTGGTGAAAATGGGTAGGTTGGGTGGTCACCACGACCGTTTTGAGGTACCACGGCCATGGTGGGGGTTGCACGACACGATCGTGGGTAGTGGAACGGCTGAGGTGATGAAGGTAGCTGGAAGTGATAAGTGTATATGGTGGCCACGACCGTGGCACCCCGCCACAGTTGTGGTGGGTAGGGGGTACCACAGTTGTGTTGGAGGAGGCCACAAGCGAGGCAAATTTGAGGTTGTTGTGTCTTCAGCTAACCACGAGCTTGGGGAGCACCACGGGTGAGGTGGTCTTCAAGAGATATGACTATGCCGATGGCCATGACCGTGGTCATTCACGTGTAAAATGGACCAAGTCTTTGTTGATTTTTGGGATCTTTATGCATAAATCACCACGGGCGAGGTGATGACCACGAGCAAGGTGGAATGTACTGGCCACGACCATTTTGGGGGCCATGACCGTGGGGTCTTTCGTGACCACAGCTGTTGTGATGACCATGATCGTGGTCATTCATGTGTAAATTGAGCACATTCCCTGTAACTTTTGGAGCATAATTCCCACAACCATGGTGATGTACCACAGCTGTTTTGGGGCTTTTTGGTGTTTATCTCTACTTCATCTTCTTCATCTATCCTCCTTTTGCTTTGAATTGCTCTTGTGTATCCAAGGAATGTTCGGGGAAGAGATAGGTCCACTCTTGGGGTGTAAGACCCCATAGACATTTTTCATGTGTCTCCCATTCATCAGTGCATGCATAAGTTCCCTGAAATACACACAAAAGGAGCCATAAGTGCATTTACCATGAAAGATCATATTGAGGGGAATAACTTGTAATCTAAACTATTTATATGTGATTATCATGCAATAAAATCTCCTTTTGAGGGAGAAGGATGGATTGTCTGTGTGGACAATTTAGAAGATATAATTGGGGGACACATATGGTTAGGTTCCATTTGTATATTTGGTGGAATTTGGCATATCTTAACCAAACCCTTTGCATGGGATTGTCATGCATTGTTATGGTATGGGAGGCTTACTTGTCTTATTTCCCATCTCTTCTTGAGAAACAAGTTTGTTATTACTTTGCAAAAATGTGCACAGGATGAAGCCCTAAAATAGGGATGCATCACCACCCCCAAACTTCAAACATACTTGTCCTCAAGTATGCTCCATCTTAATCTCTCTCTTCAATTTCTTTCAATTAAACAAGAATGATAAAATGCATTGTAACATAATATTATTGACCAAATGGTCTTATAAGTGACTAAGTGCATGTGTTCCACCTCTCCCCTCTCCACTTTTACAAACCAATCATGAAAATAGCATTGAGCATACAAACTTCAAATATAGAGAATTGAATACACAATCTTTCCATATGGCCTGTATGCAATTCTGGGTAAACTGTTTCATGTTGGCATTAATCAATGATGACTAGGAGTGTTGTTTCACTTTCATGCATTCAATATTATGTCTCAAACCACACCAAATGACCCACGTGGCTATAGAAGAGTAAAGTGAGCCAGATATGATGTTTTCTAGCTCAATGGGTATGAAAAAGGGGGAAATGATTACGATAAGAGATTGGAGTGTTTTAGCGCACACATCATTTCTTTATTGAGATGCTCTTAAACAAGAGCATATTTTATTTTCTTTTTTCTTTTCTCTTTTCTTCTTTTCTTTTTTTTTTCCCTTTGTGTAGGTAGGGCATGTGGTGGATAGAGTGAAGTGGATGGATGTATATATGGCCACCTGAAACTTTTGGAGGTGGCCGAGGCTAAATATGTGCTCTAAGACATCCTTTCATGAGGTAGAGAGGTATGAAGATGGTGAAAGAAGAGTCAGGTCAAAGAGGGTTCATTAGTGTAGTCCTCAACATAAGATTTCCTGCATGAAAACTAATCCAACACTTCATCAAATGATATCACACCACAAGATTGAAAAACATGAGATTCACATTTATTTCTTGCGATTCCATATGATCTAAGCGTTCATAGCTTGCTCCATTCACAATTCATCCAAGACATTCACAAAATCAAGAGAGGTGATGCACATGTAAAAAGTCGACAATTAAGACTATATATCAATAAACTCTAAAAATGTGATATGCATTTGTCAAAGATCAAAATTTTTAGCTCAAAAATTGGAGATTAAGTTAAACATGGTTTTAGGCAAGAACATCTAAATTTGGGAAAAATTGGCCAAAATGGTGGCAATTTGCAATCAATCACATCCAAACCTACATTTAGGGATTTTAAAGAATAAAATAGTAAATCCTTATTTAAAACACACAAAAATTACCAAAATCTTCATGGAAATGCAATGCATGACATGGAAAAGCAAAAAGAGCAAAATTTTTGAAAAATTATGCAAAAATGCATGAAATTGAACTGCATGTATGCACAAATGCTAGCAAGAAGAAATCTACACTAACAATAGTAAAATCAAGAAATTCCAAAATTATTCAAAACAAGTGTAAGCAAAATGAGAGATCAAGGCAAGGTGGTGCAAACTTCCCTACCACCCCAAATTTTTGAATCATGTTGTCCTTAGCATGAAACTCAAGTTTAGGGATAGTAGGGTGAAGATCACGACTGGTGCTATGAAACAAAGGGTAGGTTTCCCTACTATGGCTGATCAGGCTAGTCTAGCTAGTGCTGCTGAGGAGGTGTAGGTCCTGGATGGGTTGGAGGGAACTGGTAATAATGGCCCCAATATGTGTCTTGAGGAGGAGGGTAGGTTTCATGATGTCCTGAAATACCACCCCAAAAGTATTCACACCATTCAAGGTTTTGATGTGCCTGCGCATGGTGGTAATGGTACAAGTGGTTGACCTATTGATGCATTTGTTGTTGGTCCTGCCACAAGTACTACTAGATGAGCTACATGTCTTGTTGTGTCTTCTAGATGCTTCAAGCCGTTCATGGATGAATGACATATCATATGCATTCACAGAAGGCTCATGCATCTGGGATGTTTCCCCATCCCTTCTTCTCACCCTTCGAGGATATCTTCTTTTTTCTCCTCCGTCGTCTTCTTGCTACTATGCATTTGATTCTTATATTTCTTCTTCTTGTGCAGTAGTGGGGTTGAAGTTTTCTCGGGGGTTGGTTTTCTCCCATCGCCAAACCTCTTCTCGAAAAAGGTTGATGGCCCCACATGAGAGAGGAGTATGATAGAATGATAAGGCAGCTCAAAGGTTGTTGACTCCATGGATTTTACATTATAAATCAACTTCTTATTTTTTATCGTGATCATCTAAGAGCAAACAAGATACTTCAAATCAACAAAATGAGCTCCCTTAGCTTCTTTAAGACCAGTAACATAAAATCCTATGGCTATAGAGATTAAGGTCACAATCCCCCCCATATAACAAATGGAGTTTTTCTTTAAAAGGGGATTGTCCTCATGTGATCTATCAAAAGCGACCCTAGGTCAATGTGTAACTTCTTGTGTATTCCATGTAAAAATAAGAGGTATTTTTGTGAAATGTTGCCTTGATTATTGTACCTCCCCACAATTGTGTTGGCAAGGACCTTTTGTAAATACTGAATAAGGGGTTGTTGACCAACATTGTCTTTGATCTGCTAGCTGTGTACCCTGGTGACCCTATCAAACTGTACCAAAATTTGATGTAGTCCAAGTCAACCTCTCTCTCAATTGAGACATCACTCATTTTGTTGGCTTCTTCGGGATCCTTTACAAAGATGCAGTCCAGTTCAGAAGAAGTCAATGTGTGTACTTTGTTGAACATTGCAAACTTTATGGATTCCTCCCCTTTGACCTTGATCTTCTCGTGTGGTGAAGAATTTTTGAGTTGACTCCATTTATGTGGTTTATGCTATAAAAAGCATCTTCTAAAAACTGATTTGCTTCAAGTTCCTCTTCATCTCTACTTTTATTCCTAGGTCTTCAATTACCTTGTGACACCCATATCTAGTGGAGATAACTCTCCTTGACATACACTTGGGGTAGATAGGTGTGATCTGCATCATCCTCTGACCTCTTCCATATGACATTCCCTCAGGAGCCTTGCTAAACCCTTTTAACATGTCTGCCTTTAAGTATGCCAAAGTGTCCTTTGGCTCAAAATCCATCTCCTCCTCAATAGTGTCATCATCATCTACCTCAACCCGGTAGGATTTTGACCCCTAGTTCGTGTCAAAATTTAGCAGTACCTATTGCTTGGGGTATCACCGTGGGTGATCCTCCACTTCTATCATCAACTTCCTCCTTTCTTGTGGTTGCTACTGCGGTCTCTCCCCCAATGAGGAGGTAGAGTGTGTGGTGGAATGGTCTGTGGAGGCGGCCTTGATGAAGATAGGGTTGCAGCCCCCTTGCTCCACTTTTCGTGGGTTGTGACCTCTGGGTCAACCTCGTCAATCATATCATTGTGGTTTTCCTTTGATGATTCCTCCTTCTCCCTATACGTTTCATCTGTGATGTGGTGGTAATCTGACGACCGAGTGTGGGATGCACTCATAGACGTCAAGCGGTGGACCGATTGGGAAATGGAGTTTATGGTGATGGGGTGTGGGAAGGCATGGAGACTTGGGAAGAGGCTCTCTTGGTTAGTGCCTTGCCTCCGATGATCACGTCAAGGCTCTTTTGAGCCCCTTCTTCATAGCCTTGGTGATTTTCTTCATTGTGTGGATATGGTGGTGGTGGTATAGCTGTGATTTTCATATTTTTGTGGATAATGCAAAATGGAAGTTGATTGATGGGTGGAAACGACTAAGATGGTTGCTTGGATGGTGGAGGATAGATTGGTTGAAGGTTTTGGGCAAAAATTGGTGGATTTTGGGGAGGTTTTGTGTGGGGTGGTTGTAGGTTAGGCGGTGAACCAAAATGGAGATGGAGGCTCGATTGGTGGAGTTTTTGGGGTGGAAACGGTAGAGGGAGAGGTGGTGGAGGTGTAGAAAATTATTGGATGTTGATTTGTTGGAGGATTTGGGCTAGAGATGCAAGAATAGAGGTGTTAGGGAAAGAGCACGTCACCAAAACCATTCTAGAGGTCGAGAAAATGAGTTGGAAGTGAAGAGGGTTGTGGTGTTTAAGTGAAAAATGGGTAGGGCCAGGTCCCGCCACAGTTGTGGTGGGGGTTTGGAAACATGGTCATGGTGGGTGCCACGATTGTGGTGGGGGAGGAGATGGTTGTATATCGACCCTCGTCACGTTCGTGGTGGGTGCTACGATTGTGGTGTGCTCCTCTTGCTACAGTTGTGGTGGGTTACCATGGCCATGGTCGTTCATGTACAAAATCACCTCCATCCCTATAATTCCTTTGAATTTTTGCACTTAATTCACCACGATCGTGGTGGTCACCATGGACATCTTGCCTTCATTTGCCACATCCATGGAGGTGGCCATGGCCGTGTTGTCCAGCATGGGCCACAACCATTTTGAGCTCCACAATCATGGCCAACCCTTCAAAAATTTGGTGATGTTGTTGTAACTTTCTTGAGATTTTGCAATTAAATCACCACAGCCATGGTGGTTCTTCCTTCAGTACTTTATCAAGTTGAATTTGAAAATTTTGATATCTTTGCAAAAAAAAAATTCATTGCCACATTTCAACTTCAATAACCATCATGTCTTGCCCTCTCTATCTCTCAAACCTGTTATCTGCATCTCATCAAAACTCAAACAAAAACTATCAAGCACAAGTGTGTGTGTATGTAGTTCATGGAAAAGAAAGAAAAAATATCAAAAAGTGAAGGTTGGGTGAAAAAGTTCCCAAACCTAGGTGGGTTGCCTCACACTAGTGCTAAATTTTAAGCTTCTATTGGGCTTATTGATTCTTGACTTCTTTCAACCTTGTGGGATTCCCGAAGCATCTTTGAAGTAAATATCTCTCTCATGTGCATTCAAGCACATCTCCTCATCAAGATGATGTTCCTCCACTAGCATCTCGATATCAAAACTTTGATTGTCTTTGTCTGAACCTACTTCCACAACTTCTTTCAGCCTTTGGTCATTCTCAATAAATTCTTTTGCTCCTTTCTCACAAATCAACACATCCCCAGATGGATACACCTTTTTGATTAGATAAGGCCCTTCCCATCTAGACCGGAGTTTTCTGGGGAAGGACTTCATCCTTCAATTATATATCCATGCCCATTTTCTGGGCTCAAAGTCTTTCTTCCTGACCATCTTATCATTGTAGAAACTTTGTTCTCTCCTTATAGCACTTGGAAAATTTGTAAGCTTCATGTCACATCTCCCATTCAGCTGAAACTTCCTCTTCATTCTCTCCATCAAAGTTTGTGCCCTTAAAAGCCCATAATGCCTTATGTTGCATTTCAACTGGTAGATGGTAGCGTTTCCCATGGACAAGCTTGAATTATGTGGTGCCATTCGGGGCTTTATATACAGTCCTATAAGCCCAAAAAGCCTCATTGAGATGTAATGACCAATCCTTGCTGTGACACCCCGCCATTACACAGACAGCGAGATGACACACAAAAACGTGCAGAACCACATCTTACCAAAAACACGAGTTGATTAAAACTGATTGTGGAAAGCATACTCAAGGGAACTTTTACAATCTAGTTCCTGTAGAGAAAACATGTTATAAGAATATTACAAGCTTTGAAATATGTCCATATTTATCGGAACTAGTTGTACTGTCTGCACCACAGTTCATCACCTATTTATACATACATAACGAGCCATGTATGGCCAGCAGCAGGATATACAAAATTACAACATCTAGACATCATGAAACATCGTCAAACACCTCCTAGGACCTGAGAGTACAGGGATGACTCTATGACTCTACTACAAAAACACAAAACAACAGCATGTCCATCTCTTGCCTTCTACTGCTCTTCTTACTGCCCGACTGCAACCTCATGACCTCCACATCTAGAGCGATCACCTAAAAAGGGTGTAAACCAGAGGGGTGAGACACACAGTCCCAGCAAGAAACATAACTCCCCATCGAAACTATAAAACCTTAGAAGGTTAAAGCAGATAACAACAGATAACTGATAAAGCGTATAACAAGAGCAGCATACTGAGCAAGGCTATTATTACCATCAATCTTACCAAAATCTCCAGGAGGCATATAAACAAGTATCTCTTTATGGAACATGATTGATAAGATAATCTTTATAAGAACTTATCACAGACAAGGATCGTACACATATATGCACAGTATAACTAGATCATCTATATAAGCAAGGCCTCAATCGGTGTTACGTGTTGTTCTTTAAGCAAGATATACTATTCAGCTGGATTACGTTTTATGATGCCCTGAGGAAGTGAGCCTTCCCTGCTCAAATCCAAACATTTGATGTGAAGCCCAATCCGGTGCCATACAAGGTCTAAGGAGATCCGGACTCCATGACCTCACCTTCTCATGGTCAGTACACGAATAATCAAGCAAGACCGTAGCCTTATGCTTATAGGGCCTCAGCCTCTGGGTCATCTCTGCAAGCTACCCATATATACATATGAGCCATGAACGCATCATGCTCGTCATCACATATCATGAACCATGGGTCTGTTCACCATGCTCCATATATCCTAAGTCTGCAACCATGGCTGCACTCAAATCCTCCTATTTTAGGCTAGGGGAAACCTCACATTTTCAACAATATGCACTCTCGGTAATCCCATAGGATAAACCTATTTCACCATCACCAAATATTGACGATGATGGATCTATGACCAGGGCAAACTACATGATATATTCATCTATAATTAATTAGTATATTTTAAGCCAATTGTTGAGGCAACCAAAATATAACACAGTCTTATAGAATTACATTATTATTCCCATCATCACATTGTCCTGGGACCTCAATCCCTCATGATATCAACCACTACCTCTCAAGGCATCATCATGATGCAAGAGCATGCTGGGAACACATCCCTTATCTCATCATCAGAGGATAACACCTCAACAAGGCACTTATCCTGATATCAGGTCCTCAGACCCATCAACTTGTTATCTCATTATCACATGGTGCCACTCAAGCACATACATCTCATAAAATACCTGCACGGTTAGTATACACATCCATAGAGATAACTGAAGTCATCATGGATTAACAAGATTATCATGCTATTAAATATAAAGCAACATCCATGAGTATATTACACATAAGTTGTAGAAAGCATAGTTTTATCATCAATCATAAGCATATATCATGCTCCATACATGTGATCATAATCATGAGCCACATCATCACGTGAAGCAACATCATATGCTTCCAAGCTTCTTGGTTCACAAATGATCATCTTAACCCATTATCATGTATATACAGGATTCAAGGTGATTACATCATATCACTTGTATTATCATTATTAACAAAGAACTATCAACTATATACTTTCTGGGTGATCAGAACCCTCACCAAAGCTCCTACAAACCTCACTATAGGTATGGCAAGCAACGCCAACCCTCACCAAAGGGTGTATCGGCTAGGGTTCCAACCCCTAGAGCACTTGTGCCAACATATCGACCAACCATGCTTCAACCTATCATGCAACCAGTTCACATGGTGTCGGGCAACCAGATTCAAGGATGAATCGTGCATCTTCTATAGGGGCTGTCGACCAAGGGCCTATCGTGCACACGAACTAGGGTTAGGGTTTTTATCGGCCAACCCTTTCAACAAGAAGCATGTCGACCAAGCTCATGGCGCCCAAGACGCCCTATCATCCAACCATCAACCCATAATGTCCAAAGGACCCTCATGACGACCAAGGTACTGTATCGTCCACAACATGGTAAACACTAAGGCACCATATCAGCCAACTCACTTAGGGTATGATGGGCAAACACAAACCCCATGCTCGACAGAAGATTACCCATCTTACTCATATTGCCCAAGGAAGGGGCCAAGGTTTTGCCCACCTAACAAGCAACCCAACAAGAAGACCTATCGTCCAACTAGGTAAAACATCTCATATCAACCAAGGACTATCACAAGGTGTGCCATGCAGAGCACACATCTAGGTGTATCGTACAAGCTCCCACTCCACAAAGGGTATCGACCAAACTCAACTAGGCATATCGGTCATAGGTACAACCCAAGACAAGGCTATGGGGCAATACTACTCTAAGGTCATATCGTGCAAGGCACAACCCAACATGGTCATCTTCAACCTCAAGCACAAGGACACCAAACCCTAATTGTTCAAGAAGATCGGCTCACCTCTCAACAACTAAGAGAGAGGGGTTTTGCACAACCTCAATCACAAATCGGGCAACCACAAGGACCAACCCTCAACTTAGGTCATCACATATCCAAGAGCTCACCTCTCAAACCCATGGTGAGAGGAGGGTGTTACCCAAGCAACTAGAATGTAGACTCACCTCTCAACTAAAATGAGAGAGGGGTATTGCCTACATCACTAGAGCTCAAACTCACTCCTCTAGACCAAGGAGAGAAAGGGGTGTTCCCACCAAATAAGACCCTAAACTATGGTTCGGCCAACTAGATCCAAAGGTAAATAAACCATCAACAACATCAGCAACATCATGCTCACTATATCCATAAGATCAACAACATGTACTAGAGAAAGAACACATAACATGCAATGGCCGATCATCCACATATATGAATTATACAACATAGAGGGGGTAGTATAGATAGGGTTAGAAGTTATGTAACCCACCTTAAGAAAGCTCCTCAAGTTCCAAAGCTCCAAGCTTCTAGCTCCTATCTCCAAGAACACCAATTTTGGCCACCTCAAGAAAAGGAACAAGGATCATAACGACCATGGCCGAAGGGTAGGCAAGATGGAGAAGAAGATGCTAAGGAGAGAGGGAAGATGCTTACCAAAGAACAAGATCCACCTAGGGTTCAGCCACCAAGCTATAGGAAGAAGAAGAGATATCTACCAAGGAGAAAGGATCATCCACCAAGCTCTCCAAGGAAGGTGTGTCGTGCACACAAAGAGGGAAGAGAAACAAAAGAGCTAAAGGGTTCCCAAGGAAGAGAAAGGCAAGGCATATATAAATGAGGGTCAAGGTTAAACCAAGGCAAGGTGTCACCTTACTAAGGGACACTTGCCCACACGTTTTGCCACCTTGCAAAACACATGCACATGCCATGCCACCACTCAACCAAGGATCGGCCACATGTCGAAGCTAGGGTGGCACAACCAAGGCATGGAGGTCAAACAAGGTCAAAGGCCGACACACCACCACCACCTCCTTGGCTGACACACCCATGGGCGATTCCCTATGGCCGACACATGGCATCCTTGCCCGATACAAGGCTCAACCAAGCAAGGCAAGGCCCAAACAAGGGAAAACAAGGCCCAAAAGAGCTCAACCAATCCCAAGGCAACTCAAGGCACGAACCCAAACCTTCCTCTCAACCCTAGCGGAAGCAAAGAGAGTGAAAGACATCTCTCATGGTGACAAACTTGCTCTCCAACCCTATCTTAGGTTATTTTGCAAGTAGAACCTCCAACTCTCCACAAAACACAAGAAAACCGTAATCACCACTAATAGTGATTAGCAAGCAACTAAACACAAGGTTTAGGCAAAACGAACAGGGTAAGCTCAAAACGGAGGTCAGGGTCCTTACAAGCCATAATCATCTACAAAAGGATTTCATCCCTAAAATCTAAAGAGAAAAGCGAGGGATACTTTCGCATCATCTCTTCCTCAAGCTCCCACATGGCTTCCTCAACACTACGATGATGCCAAAGAACCTTCACAAGAACCAGGTCCTTCCTTTTCAGCTTCTTTACTCTTCTGTCAAGGATCGCCACGGGACCCTCCTCATAGGTCACATCTTCATCAAGCTCAACCTCAATTGGACTGGATTTATCACTGTCCCTGTGTCTGGATGACTTTTCTTCAACATGCTGACATGGAACACCGGATGTAACCTATGTAACTCTGGCGGCATCTCTAACTTGTAAGCTACCTTGCCAACACATGCTATTACCGAGTATGACCCCATATACCTGGGTGCCAGTTTGCCTTTCCGGCCAAACCTTAGCACACCTTTCCAAGGTGAGACCTTGAGATACACTTTGTCTCCCACCTGGAACTCTAAAGGTCATCGGCGATTATCTGCATAAGACTTCTATCTATCTTGTGCCACCTTCAACTGTTGTCGTATCACTCTGATCTTTTCTGTTGTCTACTGCACTAACTCAGGACCCAAAAGCTGATACTCACCAGACTCATACCAACATAAAGGGGATTTGCACTTCCTTCCATATAGAGCCTCATAAGGAGCCATGTCAATTCTCCACTGATAACTATTATTGTAAGCGAACTCTATCAAATTGAGATGCATGTCCCAACTGCCTAGGAACTACAAAACACAAGCTCGGAGAAGATCTTCCAAAGTCTGAATAGTCCTTTCAGACTGTCCATCCATCTGTGGGTGGAAGGCAGTACTGAACCTCAACTGTGTTCCCAACGCTTTGTGCAACTGTTCCCAGAAATGACTTGTGAATTGAGGACCTCTTTCGAAAACTATCATTTCTGGTACACCTTGAAAATGCACTATTTCGTCTACATACACCTGAGCAAGCTTCTCTACTATATATGTTGTCTTTACAGGTATGAAATGAGCAGATTTTGTCAGCCTGTCCACTACTACCCAATTGGAATCATGATTCCTAGCTGTCTTTGGTAGACCAACTATGAAGTCCATGGTCATATGATCCCATTTCCACTGCGGTATTGGCATGGGTTGCAACGTACCTGCCGGCTTCTGATGCTCAACTTTAACTTGCTGACATACTACACACTTAGCTACAAACTCGGCTACATCCTTATTCAAGCCAGACCACTAATACATGTCTTTCAGATTACGATACATCTTGGTGACTCCTGGATGCATAACATACATCGATGTGTGTGCTTCCTCGAGCACTATCTTTCTTAGATTATTACCATTGGGGACCACCATCCTACCATGATAGCAAACTAGTCTATCCTCGGACTCATGGAACCCATCATGCTTTTCACTACTGAGCTCTAACCTGATCAACTGCACTGTATCATCCTCCTGCTGTGTGTCTTTGATCTGCTATCTCAGCGTAGGCTTGACTTGCATTTGTGCCAACAGTCCTGCCAACAAGGAAACTTCCAACTACACATTCATCTGCTGCAAGGAGACAAACATATCTCATTTATGGCATACCAAAGAACTCAATTGTGCCTTCTTTGTGGGGAGAGAAGAAGACTATCTGCTAAGCGCATCAGCTACCACATTTGCCTTACTAAGATTATACTCAATGGTGCAATCATAATCATTGATTAGCTCCATCCAACGAAGTTGTCGCATGTTCAACTCATTCTGTGAAAAGATGTACTTCAAGTTCTTATGGTTTGTAAAGATCTGACACACTTCCCCATAAAGATAGTGTCTCCAAATCTTTAACGCATGGACAACCGCTGCCAACTCTAAATCATGTGTTGGGTAGTTCTCCTCATGTTTCTTAAGCTGTCGTGAAGCAAAAAAAACCACATTATCCTCCTGCATCAACACGCAACCTAAACCTTTCTTGGAAGAATCGCAGAAAACAACATAGCCCTTCCCAGACTCTGGCAACACTAGCACTGGAGCACTAGTCAGCTTTTCCTTCAAAATTTAGAAAGACTGCTGACAATGATCATCCTAGACAAAAGGTACATCCTTCCTGGTCAACTTTGTCATTGGCAACACGATCGCACTGAAATCTTTGATAAACTTTCGGTAATATCCTGCCAAACCCAGAAGACTACGAACTTTGGTCAGCATCTTTAGTTGTTCCCAATCTACCACTGATTCCACCTTCATGGGGTCCACTCTGACTCCTTCTATAGATATCACATGACCTCAGAAAGTCACTTCTTTCAACCAAAACTCACACTTACGGAACTTGGCATATAACCGTTGTTGGTGAAGAAGAGTCAATGCTTGTTGAAGATTTTGTTAATTCTCTTGACTGTCTGGATTGTAGATTAAGATGTCATCTATGAAGACTACAACAAACTGATCTAGAAACGGACGAAACACTTGGTTCATCAGATCAATGAAAGTAGCAGGTGCATTGGTTAGCCCAAACGGCATAACCCCAAACTCAAAATGACCATACCTCATCCTAAACACTGACTTTGGTATGTCATCTGCCTTAATCCTCAACTGATGATATCCAGACCGTAGATCGATCTTTGAGACCACTGTAGCACCACACAACTGATCAAACAAATCTTCTATCCTTGACAACTGGTACTTATTCTTGATCGTGACTTTGTGCAATTGTCGGTAATCTATACATAGTTGCATCGATCCATCCTTCCTCTTAACAAACATCACTGGAGCACCCCAAGGCGACATGCTTGGTCGGATGAAACCTTTCTCCAACAACTCCTGTAACTGCTTCTTCAACTATGTCATCTCTGTTGGAGCCATCCTATATGGTGTCTGTGCAACTAGCTGCATTCTTGGTACCAAATTGATCTTAAAATCAATCTCTTAGGGTGGGGGAACATTGACGAACTCATCAAGAAACATATCCGCAAACTCTCAGACAACTGTCACCTCTTTAAGGCTAGGACCTTTCACCTTGGTATCCATAACGTGAGCTAAGAACGCTTTACAACCTTGCCGCAATAGCTTCTCCGCTACCATATCTGACACCAAACAGGTCGGAAGAATCTTCCAGTCTCCTTGGAAGATCCACTTCTCACCTCTGTCATCAAACCATGCCTTTTTGGAACAACAATCCAACACAACCTTATACTTCTCTAAGGTATACATCCCAAGGATCACATCGAATACATGTATTTCAAGTGGTATAAGATCCACTTGTATATTGTGTCCCAAAAAAGATAAGACACAAGATGGGCACTCCTATCGAAGCATCGAGGAACCATCGAGCGGGGTTTCTAACAAAAAGCTATCTTTCTTACTACTAACAGGTAAAGGACAACTATCAAGCATACTATGTGCGATAAAAGAGTGTGTAGCACCCGGGTCA
Organism: Alisma plantago-aquatica; assembly: GCA_963693085.1. Taxonomy (NCBI): domain Eukaryota; kingdom Viridiplantae; phylum Streptophyta; class Magnoliopsida; order Alismatales; family Alismataceae; genus Alisma; species Alisma plantago-aquatica. The sequence continues at coordinate 153,409,561 of OY856411.1, forward strand.
ACCAGAACATATATAAAGCAAGAAGAAGACAATCAGAATGAAATAACTCTATATGACTTGTCACCATTCACAGGTTAACTATCACCTCCGGCTGACTCATAGCATAGAATCGAGTCGTTGCTTGTTGTCCACATCCTCTGCTTTCTTGAGAAGACAATCCCACTTATGACGCTTGACCGCGTCCTCGCCCTCTGCTACCACTGGGCTGTTGTCTGTCTGACCCTTCTTGATTCTATCTTGGTTGTTGTGTTACCTCAACTTCTCTTCTTGGGCAATTTGACTTTAAATGCCTCGTTTGTCCACAGTGATAACATGACATGCCTTCTGTCTGCGGCCTAGATGGCCCTGTTACTTCCACAAAAGATGTACCATGCACCTTCGACGGTGAAGAAACATAACCTCTTCCCTTACTCAGAGACCACTGAGATGGTACGCAAGAACTCTGCATCACAGAAGGTGTTGAAAATCTTGTCTTCTTGAAGCCACCAAATCTCTGTCCTTGGAACTGAGCAAGCCTTTTCCTGGTCATGGACTCCTTTTTCTCCCTGACAGACCATTCAATCCTGCAGACGAACTCCATGAATGTGGCAAACCGCTCCTGATTTTCCAAAGCAGCAGTAGGTGTCAATAGCTCTGCACTCAAACCTTTCTCAAACTGCCTGATCCTCTCATCATCTTTTGCCGCCATGTGAGGACAAAACCTCAGCAAGTCCATGAACTTGGCTTCATACTCGGTGATGCTCATCGATCATTGGCATAGATGCTCAAACTGGTCGATCTTCTCATCTAGATACATCTTCGGGAAGTATCTGCTAATGAACTCTCGTCGGAAAACCTCCCAACCGATCTCCTCACCGGGTCACTTCTCCTCCTCGATGGCCCACTAGTGGCCATCACTACCCTTCAGAAGGTAGACAGCATGCTTGACTTTGTCTGCTTTAGGGATATCGAGGATCCAGAAGGCCTTCTCGAGACCAGTCAGCCAAAGATCTACATTCGCTGGATCAGCCGTTCTAGCATAATTCGAAGCTCCGACTCAGAGAAGTCGCTCAAAGGTCTTCCCAACACCTGATGTTTCACCATGGGGAGCATGTTCTCTTGGCTAACGCACTGGCAACCTTTCCACCATGTGATTCATCGTAGCCATCAACTACTCTATAAGTTGTTGGTAGGAAGGACTTTTGAGAATGGTTGGGTCAAGTTGGGGGACCTTAGGCACCCGATCTTCATGTGCCTAACCTCCTATTCCATTAACTGATGCAGCATCGCTACTCTCGACAACATGTTCTTTATGGTTTCTAGACATCTTTAAGCTTTATCTTCTGCTGAGGGTAGAAGGTTATTGTAAGAAAATATAGAAAACTCACAAGAACAGATGCAAACCAAGTCCTAGATCCCTGTAGACACAGCGAACCTAGAGCTCTGATACCAAGCCAACTGTGACACCCCTCCATCACACAGACAGTGAGATGACACGTGAAAATGTGTGGAACCACATCTTACCAAAAACATGATTTGATTAAAACCAATTGCGGAAAGCATACTCAAGGGAACTTTTGCAATCCAGATCCTAAAGAGAAAGCATGTTAAAAGAATATTACTAGCTTTCATATATGTCCATATTTTATCAGAACTAATTGTACTTTCAGCACCAGAGTTCATCACATGTTTATACATACATAACGAGCCACATACGACCAGTAGCAGGATATACAAAATTACAACAGATAGACATCGCGAAATGTTGTCAAACACCTCCTAGGACCTGAGAGTACAGGGATAACTCTAGGACTCTACTACAAAACTACAAAACAATAGCATGTCCATCACTTGCCTTCTACTGCTCTTCTTGCTGCCAGGCCGCAACCTCACGACCACCACCACGTCTAGAGCGATCACCTAAAAAGGGTGTAAACCAACGAGATGAGACACACAGTCCCAGTGAGAAACATAACTATCTGCCAAAACTATAAAACCTCAAAAGGTTAAAGAAGATAACATCAGATAACTAATAAAGCGTATAACAAGAGCAGCATACTGAGCAAGGCTGTTATTACCATCAATCTTACAAAAATCTCCAGGAGGCATATAAACAAGTATTTCTTTATGGAACATGATTGACAAGATAAGCTTTATAAGAACTTATCACAGAATAAGGATCGTACACATATATGCATGGTATAACTAGATCAGCTATATAAGCAAGGCCTCAATCAATGTTCTATTTTGTTCTTTAAGCAAGATATACTATTCAAATGGATTACGTTTTATTATGCCCTGAGGAAGTGATCCTTCCCTGCTCAAATCCAACCATTGGCTATGAAGCCCAATCATGTTCCGCACAAGGTCTAAGGAGATCCGGACTCCATGACCTCACCTTCTCGTGGTCAGTAGATGAATCATCAAGCAAGACCGCAGTCTTATGCTTATAGGACCTCAACCTTTGGGTCAGCTCCACAAGCTACCCATATATACATCTGAGCCATGAACGCATCATGCTCGTCATCACATATCCTGAGCCATGGGTCTGTTCACCATGCTCCATATATCCTGAGTCTGCAACCATGGCTGCACTCAAATCCTCCTATTTTAGGCTAGGGGAAACCTCACATATTCAACAATATGCACTCCAGGTAATCCCGCAGGATAAACCTATTTCACCATCACCAAATACTGACGATGATGGATCTATGGACAAGGCAAACTACATGATATATTCATCTATAATTAATTAGTATATTTTAAGCCAATTGTTGAGGCAACCAAAATATAACACAGTCTTATAGAACTACATTATTATTGCCATCATCACACTGTCATGGGACCTCAATCCCTCATGATATCAACCACTGCCTCTCAAGGCATCATCATGATGCAAGAGCATGCTGGGAACACATCCCTTATCTCATCATCAGAGGATAACACCTCAACTAGGCACTTAGCCTGATATCAGGTCCTCATACCCATCAACTTGTTATCTCATTATCACATGGTGCCACTCAAGCACATACATCTCATAAAATACATGCATGGTTAGTATACACATCCATAGAGATAACTGAAGTCATCATGGATTAACAGGATTATCATGCTATTAAATATAAAGCAACATCCATGAGTATATTACACATAAGCTGTAGAAAGCATAGTTTTATCATCAATCATAAGCATATATCATGCTTCATACATGTGATCATAATCATGAGCCACATCATCATGTGAAGCAACATCATATGCTTCCAAGCTTCCTGGTTCACAACCTATCATCTTAACCCATTATAATGTATATACAGGATTCAAGGTGATTACATCATATCACTTGTATTATCATTATTAATAGAGAACTATCAACTATATACTTTCTGGGTTATCATAACCCTCACCAAAGCTCCTGCAACCCTCACTATAGGTATGGCAAGCAGCGCCAACCCTCACCAAAGGGTGCATCGGCTAGGGTTCCAACCCCTATAGCACTTGTGCCAACATATTGACCAACCATGCTTCAACCTATCGTGCAACCAGTTCACTTGGTGTCGGGTAACCAGATTCAAGGATGAATCGTGCATCATCAGTAGGGGCTTTCGACCAAGGGCCTATCGTGCACACAAACTAGGGTTAGGGTTTCTATCGGCCAACCCTCTCAACAAGAAGCATGTCGACCAAGACCATGGTGCCCAAGACACCCTATCATCCAACCATCAACCCATAATGTCCAAAGGACCCTCATGACGACCAAGGTAATCTATCATCCATGACATGGTAACCAGTAAGGCACCATATCGGCCAACTCACTTAGGGTATGATGGGCAAACACAAACCCCATGCTCGACACAAGATTACCCATCTTACTCATATTGCCCAAGGAAGGGGCCAGGGTGTCGCCCACCTAACAAGCAACCCCACAAGAAGACATGTCGTCCAAATAGGTAAAACATCTCATATCGGCCAAGGACTATCACAAGTTGTGCCGTGCAGAGCACACATCAAGGTGAATCGTCCAAGTTCCCACTCCACAAAGGGTATCGGTCAAACTCAACTAGGTATATCAGTCATAGGTACAACCCAAGACAAGGCTATCAGACAACACTACTCTAAGGTCATATCATGCAAGGCACAACCCAACATGGTCATCTTCAACCTCAAGCACAAGGGAACCAAACCCTAATTGTTCAAGAAGATCGGCTCACCTCTCAACAACTAAGAGAGAGGGGTTTTGCACAACCTCAATCACAAATCGAGAAACCACAAGGACCAACCCTCAACATAGGTCATCACATATCCAAGAGCTCACCTCTCAAACCCATTGTGAGAGGAGGGTGTTGCCCAAGTAACTAGAATGTAGACTCACCTCTCAACTAAAATGAGAGAGGGGTATTGCCTACATCACTAGAGCTCAAACTCACTCCTCTAAAACAAGGAGAGAAAGGGGTGTTTCCACCAAAGAAAACCCTAAACTATGGTTCGGCCAACTAGATCCAATGGTAAATAAACCATCAACAACAACAGCAACATCATGCTCAATATATCCATAAGATCAACAACATGTACTAGAGCAAGAAAACATAACATGCAATGGCCGATCATCCACATATATGAATTATACAACATAGAGAAGGTAGTATTGCTAGGATTAGAATTTATGTAACCTGCCTTAAGCAAGGTCCTCAAGCTCCAAAGCTCCAAGCTTCTAGCTCCTAGCTCCAAGCACACCACTTTCGGCTACCTCAAGAAAAGGAACAAGGATCATAACCACCATGGTTGAAGGGTAGGCAAGATGGAGAAGAAGATGCTAAGGAGAGAGGTAAGATGCTTACCAAAGAACAAGACCCACCTAGGGTTCAACCACAAAGCTAGAGGAGGAGGAAGAGATATCCAACAAGGGGAAAGGATCATCCACCAAGCTCTCCAAGGAAGGTGTGTTGTACACACAAAGAGGGAAGAGAAACAAAAGAGCTAGAGGGTTCCCAAGGAAGAGAAAGACAAGGCATATATAGATGAGGGTCAAAGTTAAACCAAGGCAAGGTGTCACCTTACTAAGGGATACTTGCCCACATGTTTTGCCACCTTGAAAAACACATGCACATGCCATGCCACCACTCAACCAAGGATCGACCACATGTCCAAGATAGGGTGACACAACCAAGGCAAGGAGGTCAAACAAGGTCAAAGGCCGACACACCCATGGGCGATACCCTATGGCTGACACATGGCATCCTTGCCCGATACAGGGCTCAACCAAGCAAAGAAAGGCCCAAACAAGGGAAAACAAGGCCCAAAAGATCTCAACCAAGCCCAAGGCAACTCAAGGAACGAACCCAAACCTTCTTCTCAACCCTAGAGGAAGCAAAGAGACAGAAAGACATCTCTCAAGGTGACAAACTTGCTCTCCAACCCTATCTTAGGTTATTTTGCAAGTAGCACCTCCAACTCTCCATAAAACACAAGCAAACCCTAATCACCACTAATGGTGATTAGCAAGCAACTAAACACAAGGTTTAGGCAAAACGAATAGGGTAAGCCCAAAAGAGAGGTCAGGGTCCTTACACTTGCGGTCTAGTCTCACTGTCTTCTCTAGAATGAGCTTTATCTCTCAATTGTATAACTCAACTGGACCACTCATTTGGGGGTGGTAAGGAGTAGCCACATGATGACTAACTCCATGTTTCTTGAGCATCCCTTTAAAAGTTTGATAGATGAAGTGACTTCCACCATCACTTACCTTGGCTCTCAGCACACCAAACTGAATGAAGATATGTGATTTCACAAAATCACCCATCACTTTGTGATCATTGGTTCTAGTTGCAATAGCCTCAATCAACTTTAACACGTAATTCGTGTCAACTAAAATGTCGACATATCCAAAGGATGGGCGGCGAGGAACGGGCCCATGAAGTCAATCCCCCAAACATCAAATACCTCCACCACAATTATGGGTTATAAAGTCAGCATGTCCCTCTTTGAGATGGTTCCCACCTTTTGGCACTTCAAGTAGCACTTGCAAAATTCGTGAGAGTCTTTAAACAAGGATGGCTAATAGAATCCACTTTGGAGAACCTTGGCAGTCATGTGTTTCCCACCAAAATGACCTCCACATACTCCAAAATGGCATATAGATTGAATTTCTTACTACTCCATCTCTAGGACACATCTCCTAATGAGTTGGTCGAGGTAATATTTGAAAAGATAAGGATCAACCCAAACATAATTTTTGACCATAGCAAACAACCTTTTGCTTTCTTCCCTTGTCCTTGTGCTTGGTATCCTTCCACTAGCTAAGAAATCAGCTATATGTTTATACCATGGACTTTGAGTGGATGAGAGTAGGAAGAGTTATTCATGTAGAATTGTTTCTTTAATTAAGCTTTTATCATCAAAGGGTGCTTTAATTTGGGAAAGATGGTCGGTGGCTGAATTTTCCACTCCCTTCTTGTCCACAATCTCAATATTAAATTCTTGAAGCAACAAAATCCACCAGACCAATCTTGGCTTTGAGTCTTTCTTCACCATGAGATACTTTAATGCAGCATGGTCCATGTATATCACTACCTTTTTTCATAAAAGATATGATTAAAGCTTGTCAATATCAAAGATAACCATAACCGACTCTTTTTCTGTAGTCGTGGTGTTTCTTTGTGCTTCACCTATAGTCTTGCTAGCATAATAGATGGCGTGTAAAATACAACCAACTCTTTGGCCCAACAAAGCCCCCACTGCCATGTCTGATGCATCAGTCATGATCTCAAATGTCAAAGAGAAGTCTAGGGGTTGTATTATAGGACTAGAAATGAGCTTTTTCTTCAAGAGGTTGAAGGCTTCAACACACTTGTCATCAAAGTGAAATTCAACATCTTTTTCCAACAAATGGCAGAGAGGTCTTGAGATTTTGCTAAAATCCTTGATTAAACAATAATATAAGCCTGCATTTCCCAAGAAAGACTGGACATATCTTACGGTAGAAGGAATGGTGAGAGTAGAAATGAGGCCCACCTTGGCCCTATCATCCTCAATATCGTCTTTTGAAACTCGGTGACCTAGAAATATGCCTTCGGGCACCACAAGGTGGTTCTTTTCTCAATATATCATGAGGTGAACCTTGATGCATCTCTGAAGAATGGCGGCCAAGTGGAGAAAACACTTATTAAAGGATTTGACAAAAACTAATAAATCATCCATGAACACTTCAAGTGACGAATCATACATGTCGGTGAAGATGGAGGTCATGCATCTCTAAAAAGTGGAAGGGGCATTACGCAACCCAAATGGCATTCTCCAATAAGCAAATGTACCACTAGGGAAAGTCAATGTCATCTTTTCCTGGTCTATAATATGTAGAGCAATCTGGAAGTACCTAAAGTATCCATCAAGAAAGCAACAAAAACTTTGCCCTGCCAACCTCTCTAGAATTTGATCAAGAAATGGAAGAGGATAATGGTCCTTCTTAGTTTTCACATTGAGATTTCTATAGTCTACACACATTCTCCATTTGGACTATTCTCTAACAAGAATCATCTCACCATCAACATTCTCTACTACTGTGATCGCACCCTTCTTTGGTACAACTTGGATGGTTCTCACCCATTTGCCATCAGAAATTGGATAAATAATTCCAGCATCTAACAATTTCATGACCTCTTGGGCCACAAATTCATTCAATTTTTGGTTCATTTGCCTTTGCATTTGGTGGGTTGGCCTTGCATCATCTTCCAGATAAATCCTATTCACACAAATGGAGGGGTCAATACTCCTCAAATCAGTAATGGACCATCCAATGGCCCAAATGTTATTCTTTAAGACTTTCATCAATGCATGTTCCTGCTCCAGAGAGAGAATAGAAGAAATGATCATCGAGAGGGTATCATTGGAGCCTAGAAATGCATACTTCAACCCTTTGGGGAGTGACTTTAGTTCAAGAATTGGAGGTTCTTCAAGAGAGTTCTTAAATGGCTCTAAAATGGATGGAAGGTCCTCATTCGCAACCACTAAGGCTAGCTCGCTTACTTCATCCTCTTCATTAGAATTATCGGGAAACTCAATAATGGGCTCTAAAAATCTACCTTGAGTGGTGGTATAAATACAAGAAGGTAGGCACTCCTCTACAATCTCTTCAAGGCATTCAATAAGATAACAATCCTCTTTTGTGGTGCATATCACCTCAGTTGTAGCTAAAGATTTGAAGATGTTCAATCAGATCTTTGTGTGCATGAAGGTCACATATTCTCACATGTATCACTACATCAGTTGTATCCCAGAAAGGCCTCCCCAAGATAATAGGCACTCTTCTACAATCTTTTTCCATATCTAGCATAATGAAGTCAGTGAGAAAGAATGCAGAAGTCTCATCATCAAGTTTAATTAGAACATCATCAACACGCCCTCTAGGTGTTTTCATTGATTGGTTGGCCAACTGTAGAGTGCAATGAGATAGAACTAATTGTCCCATTTGGAGCTCGGCAAAGAAATCATACAACATCAAGTTCACGCTAGAACCCAAGTCTAGAAGGGTTTGGTCTATGTGGTGCGCTCCAATGTAACACGAAATAATGGGAGCATCGGGGTCTTTCCTCTTTCTTGGGCATGGTGTGATGTAGAATTGAGCTCACTTACTCAATGAGCTTAAGTTTCTTTGGTTTTCTCCCTATTATTTTTCTCTTAAACATGTATAGATCTTTCAGAAACTTGGCATAGGAAGAGATTTTCTTGACCACATCAAGCAAAGGAATTTTTATCTTCACTTGTTCGAAAGTTTCCACGATATCTTTAGTATGTTTCTATTTTCTTCTTTCAGTAGAGGGCTCCTTAAGAGCATGAGGAAATGGGGGAAGTTGGGCTCCCAATCAGCTCAGATCAATAGAATCATTGACTGGAATCATGGGAATCATGGTATCAACTCTAATTCCTATCACGGTATCATCAATCTAGATCTCACTATCAACATATCTGATCACAATATCATCTCTATCATCATTGGCTGCACTATCAACAATAGTATCACGGGGCTACTCCAAGGTCCTCCCACTCCTCAAAACTATCATTGCCTTCATTTGGTCATGGGTAGAGGAAGAGGAAGCTTGTGGATTTGGCTGTGGATGTTGAGGTGGCGGTGGCCTTGTATTTGGGTTTTGAAGGATAAGTTATGGTTGGGGTTTGTTGTGGTGGTTGTTGTCGTGGATGTGGGTGACATTGTGGAGGGGGGCTGTTGGTATGGGTGAGGTGGAGGATATTGGTAATTATAGGAGGATTGGTGAGGTGGAGGGGAATATGGATGTAGTGGTCCTTGGTTTTGGTGAAGTGGGGTTACTTGGCCTTGTGGTGGGATATAAGCACCTTGAGTGGTACTCACATAACCTCCATCATTGTTGGGATTGGCCATGGGTTGAGATGGGAGCCTCTCCTCTTCATGGTGAGAAAGTGAAAGGGATATTTGATCAAGTCTTTGCACAAGGCGGCTAATATTTTGTCCTTGAGAGGACACCTCCTTTTTCACTTCATCGAGGTTCCTTAGAATTCCTAGGACTTCCTCCTCAAACTTAGAGCTATACTTGGGTCCTTAATGCTGCCTTGGATGCCCTTGTCCCTCCTCATTTTACTATTTCTATGAGAAGTTTGGATGCTTCCTCCACTCGAGAGTATAGGAATTTGACATCGGGCCTTGGTTGTTTTGTTTGTTTAAAGTATGTAAGGCATGAACTTCTTCTTCCTTAGCTTCAACTGCCATAGTGGATTGACTTGAGGAACCACCGGCTTGGTTCTTCATCATATTCATTACATCCTCCATCATTTTCATCGTGTTGGGATTATCTATGGTCCAAGCTGGAACTACATGAGGAGGTGGAGGGATGTAATTTCGATCACAATGTTCCCCTTTTGTAGAAGCCCGATGGTGAGAATTCTCAGCAAGGTACTCAAACAAGGGCCATGACTCCTCAGGTGGCTTTTCCATGAAGGTGCCTCCACATAACAGATAAACATTGTTCTGGCTCAACTCCACTAGCCCGATGTAGAAATCTTGGACTAGCTGGTACAAGGGTACTTCATGATGAGGGAAGTCGTGCAGGAGCTTTTGGAACCTTTCCCACACCTCGTGGAAAGGTTCATTTTCTTTCTAGTAGAAGGAGGTGATACATCTTTGCATTTGGGTTAGCTTAATAATAAGAAATAACTTCTTGAGAAACTCATTCTTGACCGTGTTCCACGTTACCAACTCTGGCTTTGAGATGTACCATTTCTTGGCATTTTCTTTTAGGGAGAATGGGAAGAGAGTCCTCTGGATGGAGTCATCGATGGAAGTGGGGGTGTGAAAGGTGGAACAAGTTTTAAGGAAGGCTTCAATATGGTGGTAGGGGTTTTCATTCTCCATCCCATAGTAGGTAGGGAGGAGTCCAAGAAGTGTGAGTGGAATGGAGAATTATTGACCTGACATTTGGTCAACAAGGGTGGCAATGGGGGAATTCTAGTTCCCCAGGGTGATATACTCGTAGAGGAGGTAGCTGGGTTGTGGTTGGGCATCTCCATGAGGTTCATTTTCTACCATATCAGCTGCTTGGTGTTGTTTGCAGTGGCTTTGGCATCTCCTCCTACCTATCTCGGGGTCATATAACACTAATTCGGTACAAGTCGAACGTATATGACGTATGCGCAACTATCACCTGCACAATGCACAAACAAGCAACAAAAACCAAGTTAGAATGACAATATGCAAAAGTGAATAAAGAATAAAGAATAGAAATGATGAGGGTAGTAGGAAAGGATAAGCTACACTAACTAGCTAGGCCGAGTTCCTCTATCCCTAGCAATGGCACCAGAAAGCTTGGTGTGATGTTCCACGCACGTGTAATCTTTCAAATTTATAAGTCCCCAAACAAGTTTCCCTCACAACATTAAAATATGCTCTTGCAAGTACATAGGGTCATGTTATAGTATAGATGAGAGGAAAGAAATGGGGGTCGATCCACAGGGATAAAGGGGGCACTAGAGCTAGGTTTGTGTTGGCTAAATTCCTAAAGTGGAGACTAGGGTTGAAGGGTTTAAAAGTGGGTTTGGTTTGATTACACTTAGCAAGCAGGAAAGTAAAGGCAATATGAAATCTAGATTACCAAAAACTAGATTATCCTAACCAAGTTAGGTTTAAGAGACTAAATTAAGAAATAAACTAAACAAGAGAAAGATGATCTACACTACTATAGAAAGGCAATTAGCAACTAAGAATTAATCTAAACACTGGAGCAAGCATGGATCTAGGTTAACCCTAATTAACAAAACTAAGCAATTAGCTAGAGTGAATAAAGGCAGTTAAGCTAAACTAGCATTAACAAGCTAAAATGATGAGTTAGGTTTTAAGCTATGGATTGGATAGGTGGGCCATTTGGAAATGCACTTTGATATTAGTTGGGGGAAGGTCAACATAGCATGCAAATCTCACATTTCAATCTAGAGTAACAAACCAAACAACAAGGCGAGTGTTATTAGAATATACCCTATGCTACTAGTTGTAGAACTAGGTTTGGGTGTAATTCTAATAAGACTTGGCAAGTCTAGGTTTCTAGGATAAGTGGTATTGGGGAAATTGAGAGGCTAAGGGTAGGAATAGAGTAGAGATGACGGTGTTTCACCTCATGTTACTTGCCATCTAGCCTTTATGAATCTCTAGGAAATTTCACCAGTCACACTTACACTAGATACTTAGATCCCACACTCACTTGTAGAAAAAGGGAGATGTATGTAGGAACAAAGGGGGCTAGCTAGGGATCCAGTAATTGGACCTAGGATCCATTCCTAAGATTGCTACATACATCTCAATTTCCCCTAGAAGCTAAGTGTCATCAAGCATTACAAACAAGCAATCTTTGTTAAAAGCACAAACCACATGAAATATAATGGAAAAAGAGATAGAAGCAAGAGGAAATCATCATAAAATGAAATCATGTTCCCTACAAATTATTTCCCCCCAACATGCTATCAAAGTCACATTTGAACCCCAAACAGCCCACCACTAGGGGCTTAGCTAACAACGATCAAAGAAAATATAAAAGAAATGAGAAGAAGGAGATAGGACTCCATGGAGCTCGAAGTGGATCCTTCTCCTTCACCTCCTAGATATTTTAGGGTGACTTACCTCCTCCAAGGTTCATGATGGGAATGAAATTGAAGGAAATTAGGGTAGAAAACCTAGAAAACTAGGTTTCTATGGTGGAAATGAGGTAGAAACTATGGATGGAGAGCATAAATGCAAGGGGAGTGCAATGAATTCTTAAGAGTAGGTGGAGAGGAGTAATGGAAGCTGGGGTGGGGTTTAACCTTCATGTTGTGGCTACCACCTATGTATATATAGGTGGTGGAGAAGCACTAGGGTAAGTAGGGGCAAAGTGAGAAAATTAGTGGTGAAAATGGGTAGGTTTAGGTAGTCACCATGACCATGTTGAGGTGCCATGGTCGTGGTGGAGGTTTCATGGCACGGTCGTGGGTGGTGGAATGGTCGAGGTGATGAAGGTAGCTGGAAGTGATAAGTGTATATGGTGGCCACGACCTTGGCAGGGTGCCACGGTCATGCTGGGTAGGGGTTACCATGGCTGTGTGGGGTACCACAGTCGTGTTGGAGGAGGAGGCCACAGGCGAGGTAGATTTGAGATCGTTGTGCCTTCATCTCACCATAGGCTTGGGAAGTACTACAGGTGAGGTAGTTTTCAAGGGTCACAACCGTGCTGATGGCCATGACCGTGGTCATTCATGTGTAAAATGGACCAACTCTCTGTTGATTTTTGGATGCTTTATGCATAAATCACCATGAGCGAGGTGGAATATACTAGCCACAACCATTCTCAGGGCCACAATCATGGGGTCTTTAGTGACTACAACCATTGTGATGACCACGACCATGGTCATTCATGTGCAAATTGAGCACATTCCCTATAACTTTTGGAGCATCATTCACACGACTGTGGTGATGTACCCCAACCGTTTTGGGGCTTTTTGATATTGATCTCTACTTCAACTTCTTCATATAGCCTCCTTTTGCTTTGAATTACTCTTTTGCATCCAAGGAAAGTTCAAGGAAGAGATATGTCCACTCTTGGGATGTAAGACCCCATAGATGTTCTTTATCTCTCTCCCATGCATCAATGCATGCATAAGTGCCATGAAATACACACAAAAGGAGGCATAAGTGCATTTACCATGAAAGATCATATTGAAGGGAATAACTTGGACATCTAAACTGTTTAGATGTGATTATCATGCAAAAAGGAACATGATGAAGCCCTAAAATATAGACACATCACCTAGAAGTACCCTAAACTGAGGCACGTGCAGTTGAGTAATGTTTCTACCCGACATCGTGTTGTTGCACGAGACGCTTTTCCACCTAACTCATGTAGCAACCGATACACATTGCTAACCAACTTTGAGTTATGTCTTGCTGCCTGATATGTGTAGCCAGAAGTTAGTTGTCATGACCATGGTCGTACCTTAAGGGGTTGATTTGTTCTAGGGCTAACCATGTCGCCCTGCTTAGGCATCCCTAGGTGATGTTGCCTGATACATCTCAAACTGTGACGCCCAACTAGACTTAAACCTAAAACATGATATACCTTGGTGATGCCGAACATGCTGATGCTCATCATGCTTTGGGTTGGCGTTGCCTAATATGCCTCAAACTGCCCATCAAACCCAGGTGTTGCAGTTGCCCATCACACCTAGAGATGGTGTTTCCCGATAGGCTTGAGTTGTCATCACACCCTTGGGAGGTGTAGGCCGACACACCCGCCATAGGTGTTTCTCGATACACCCCCTTAGTGTGGTTTCCTGACACACCTATGGTGCTCGAACGATACACTCCCAAGATGATCTAAACTGATACATCAACATTCTAGCCTTAACTGATATCTTGTGTTGGTGGTTATGTTGCATCAAGTTGATCATTGGGTTACATGTTAAGATGTGATACCCTATGGGGTGGTTGGCTGTATAATTACAAGAGCTATGTTTTTATATCTCATAACATACCTTATAATGATGATGGAAGTAATGATCTAAGGGTGGTTGTTGATTCAACCTTGTAAACCCTAAATGATAAAAAGAAACCCTAACCCTAAAAGATGTAATGTGATTGGCATGGATCTTATCAGATAGTAGTATTGTTGATGTATTACTCTTCTTGTTACAACTCTCTAACCATCCTGGTATCACTATATGATATGTATAGCCAGGTAAGAGCTATAATGAATGACATATTTTGAATGACAAGCATCAAGTGATGATGTGATGAGATCACACCCTATGTTCTTAAATATGTTTGAATGATGTGTCATGCCCTTGTTTATGTAGAACTTGTTTGGAGTTTATATGTTGCAACTTGATTGATGTTAAAAGATATTTAAATGACCTAACTAATCAAGTGGAACCTAACCATGTAGTTTGCCTTGTGCCATAGATCCATTCAGTGTCAGCATTTGTTGATTGGTGAAATGAGCTTAACTAGGAGCGCATATTGTTGAATATGTAGGGTGCAAGTTGAGGTATCTCCTTGTATCTTGAATATACATGATAGGCTGCAGTCATACCCTTATAAGAGTGCATCTGTGGTCGTAGCTTAGTGATATGTGATATAGGATTGGCTACAATCATAACCTAATAAGAGTGCAGTTGCAGTTGTAGCTCTGTTTTATTAGCGTCATGACCTATACCAAGGTGGGCTAGATTTGTATAGCCAGACTACTATGTCGCTGATAGCAGTCTGACTCATGATGTCACTGCATGTTTACTCATACTGACCGAGGGGTTGAGGTCATGAATTCTGGCTCTTCCATTAGACCTTGTATGGCACCGATATTGACTTATCAAGTGGTCAGTGGGATTCAGGTGGTACGACTCAAATCCTTGAGGCATAATAAAATGTGTAATCAGTCTTGTAGTATAATTGTATAGGATCAAGATACAAAAACATTGGATGAGGCCTTTCTTGATCTTTATACAATATTGTTGATAGGAATTATACATGTTCTTCATTTTCTTTTTAAATTATTAAGATGTTTCATAATTCATCAGTAATTGCTCTTCCTATTAATAATGACAACTTGCTTCACATAGTTTTAACTTTACTACTGCTTAGTTTATCTTATATGTGATGATAATAGAGTTGGTGGAGAGTTATATCTCTTGCTGAGATTTGGAATCTCGCCCCATGGGTTTCCCTCATCTTTTTCGGTGGGCATGCATGAAGAGATAGAGATTGTGTAGAGTAGGTTGAGCAGCAGCAAGGAGAGTAGTAGCTGACAAGGTTGGAAGTGTTATTGTACATATTTTTTTGATAGAGTCCTAGAGTCATCCCTATACACTCGGGTCCTTGGGGATGTTTTGTAGGCATTTTGTGGATGTGCTTTCGATATGTGTTTGGCTTGTGTGCCCCTTTTTGTGTACTGTTGTATTGGATATATGTATATATGTTATGGAACAGGTTCCCTGGTAACATGTTGATTGCACATATAGTAAGTGCTTTGAGGCATGAAAGCACATGTATGTAGATATTCTTGTTGTTTGACAGTTTTATGAAATAGTTTAAATTTTTGGTTCTTTCTAGTAATTTGTTCATTAATCTTCTTTTATGATTTTGTTTTGAGTAATATATCTTTTGTGTGGTGTGAGGTGTCACACTATAACCTTGAACTTGAGGGGTCATGTGGTGTCTATAAATCCCAATATCCTCCTGTAAGCCAAGAAGGCACCTTAGGTTAGGACATTCCTTAGAAGGGAGAATTGACCAACCTCATTTTGAGATTTGAGGTAACCTTGGACATCCTCAAAGGACCTAACCCTAAAGGAAATGGATGTGATGGTGTGGTGGAACAAGGAATGAAATCCCTTAGCGCTACCTATTCAAAAATAAGTTGTCCTTAATAAATGGAAAACATAATGTTGCCTTAATTGGACATTAGCTTATCTTCTCTTTACATGATGACAAACATTTCTTATTTGTGGATTTAATGTGTAAGGAGTGGGGCCTGAGAGGGGATCCACTCTCTAGGTAGATTTGAGGAATAAATCCACTCTATTCCAAGCATATTAGCAACCATGTTGGAATAGGTGTACATTTTTTTATTTCTCAAACAATGGTATTCAAAAAGACCATAGTGTAGTAGTGTAAAAATATTAGGACTATATTCAATTTATCAAAGTACATCAACATATCAAATGTGGGTTTCACATAGAAGTTTACAACATAAGGATATATGTAGAGGTATATCTAAACTACCTCAAGTCTATCTCCCAAGAATCAACTCCTTGATCCAAATCTACAGCTGTATGGCATGTCCTCCATGTCCTACACCTAGGGTTTTTCTACCTCTGGGTGGGTTAAAAACAACACCTAGGAGGAGAAAAATAAAAGGAAATGGCATCAACAAAAATTGAGTATGTACAATAAATAACAACTAGGCACTACTTTAAAAAGTTCAAAATACAAGCATCAAAATAAGGGATGATAAAAAGAAATAAGTTTCAAGAGAAATATCTGGTCAAGAGATGAGGCGTTTCTAAATAATATCAAGTAGTAATTTTTGCCTTTAAAAGTTTTCCATTAATAATATTAAAACATAAATTGTGCATGTAACAAACAAAGACTAATATTATTTTAAGTAGGGTCGAGACACCATTAGATCTTAGCCTAAGATAAATGATGGATGGAGATACCACAATCTGGGCGGAGATAGCACACCCCTATAAATAATGGATGGAGATAGTACACCATGGGATGAGGTAGCACACCCCTGTATATATGGTGGTATGCATGTACACTACTACAGAAACAACATTCAGTGTCGCTTTTTTGGGCTTCAATTATTTACCAAAACCGACGCCTATAATATTCAACGTCAGATATTTAGGAACCCTGATGTCTATATTCGAAGACCAGCCAGACATAGGTACCACTTTGTATTCAGCGTCGGCTGGGTAAAACAAACCGACGCCTAAAATCGCCCGCGAAATCCAATTTTCGAGCAAAATTTTTTTTGCCCCAAAGTATCACATACAACGTCAGTTTGTTAAATACTAACTGATGCATATATAATATGGAAATTTGCATGAAAAGTTCCAATTTAGGCGTCGGTTATCCTTTGCGAACCGATGCTAATAATGGTTCCCGACAAATAATTTAGGGCAAAGATTGTCTAATTGGACGTCGGTTTTTTAATATCAACCGACGCTTAAAGGTGAACATCGTCGGTTTTACAGATAACCAACGTTGTTGACAAACTTAATAGACTCGTATCACCCGGCTCTTCCCCTTCCTTCCTATTTCATCGTGATAGTTTGCTGTGATCGCCGCTCGCCTAAAATCACCTTAGGATTGCCTGACGACCCCCACTGCTACTCGCCGCCGCTACTGGTGGTGCGGCTCGACTCGCCACTGCCGTCGCGTCCTCTTTCTCCTGCTACCGCTGTTGCTGCTCTCCGGTCTGCTCTACTCTTCTCCTGGTGCCACTACTGCTCGCCGCTCTAGTCTTCGCCTACTCACCGCCACTGCTGCCGCCAGTCGCCGCCGCTCTTCTCCATGCTAGCTCCAGGTAGCCCTAGCCTCTTTGCTTCCTTCTACGTAGCTTTCCTTCTCCGTAGCTCCTTACCAACAGCAAGCACGGCCGTGGCTGTGTTGGCCAACCACGTCCGTGCTTACTGTTGGTAAGGATATGAACAAATCTTTATGTAATGCTTTATGTAAATCCTAGGATACGAACAAATCTTTTGCTTGCATATATTTGTGTTTCTAATCCTAATGTTTGACCTAATTCAGTAAATTTTGATGCATGTTGAAATAAGATTTAAACTTGTCCAATCTAGCATCCTAATTTGATTTGATTAAACCCTAACATTGATGAAACCCTAACATCAATTGTGATGAAACCCTAACATTAATTGTGATGAAACCATAACATGTACCTATCTATTATTGTGTTTGTTTGCCTAGAAACCCATCCAAGATTTACTCATTAGGATTAAATCTTGGATAGTCCCCAGTTTGGGACTGTTCTTGAACACCTAATCTCACTTAGGATGTAAGTGTATAATGTGTATTGGGTTTTCAAGAAAATTTTGGTAGCATTTCCCCGTTTGTTCTCTAAGTACATATGTACTTAGAGAATAGTGGGGAAATACTACCAAAATTTTCTCGAAAACCCAATACACATTATACACTTACTAGTGAGATTAGGTGTTCAAGGATGGGATAGGTGGTACACATTTATTATATATCAGAATGACATCACATGTGTTTATGCCCTGAATTTCACTACTACAGAACATGTCTTTGGCGTCGGTTGTTTATGCCCTTTTATTGTTGCCAACTCCACAAAATATTGAAGCTAATGATGACTTATATGTGCGCGGAGATCACAATGAAGGATTGTTAATTGATAAAAGATCACAATTTTAGAGGCATGCATGTTTATATTTTTTTATTGAAGCTAAATGTTTGATTTTTTAATATCAATATTATTTTCAGATTTGATGTTTCATTGTATTCTAGTTAATACAAATGCTAAATGTTTGCCTTTTTAATGATATTTTCAGATGGCTGACCATGATGAGCATGATGTCCATGATGAGCATGAAGTCCATGATGAGAATGTTGTCCATGATGAGTATGGCGAGGATACCAATGTAAGTTCTAAAAACATATAATGTATTTCTATAAAATTCATTATCTACTAGTTATGTCATATATCCCATATTTCTATATTGGGCTAATTCAGTGTGTTTATTTTTTTCAAATTTTAGGTTGATGATGCACATGTACCCACTGAAGCACTGGAGGAACTTGATGTGCATCACCAAACACTTAACAAGAAAAGGGGCATCACTCTGTTGAAGAAGTTAATAGTGCTAAGTGGCAGTGGATCCAGATTGGTTGTGGAGTTTGATAATGGAGGAAATACAATTGGAGTGAACCGCAATAATTTTGTAAACTATCTTGGGGTTGTCACTCGAAGCCATTGTGGTATTAAGTATGATAATTGGCATAAAGTTCCTCAGGTGAAGAAATACTTGATATGGAAGGATTTATGCGTGAGTTATTATTATTTGCAATTCTATTTTGTAGATTACAAATTCTATTATTTGCAATTCTATTTTTGGATACTAGTTAATAACAATTCTATTTTACAGAATATGTTTGCATTGGATGAGAAGTTGCATCGTAAAAGCATGATGCAACGTGCTGGAAAGATGCTAAGGAAATATAGGACAAATCTCAATAGAGAATACATAAAAGATGGTGATAAGAAGAAGAAGTCAGCCCTTGAACAGTGGAACTTCTTGGACAAAGAAGATTGGGACACGTTTGTTGCTTCAAGAAAATCTGAAGAATTCAAGGTAGTAGGCGTCACTCCCAATTTAATTAATATACATTGTATTCACATATTCAAGATTAACATTTAGTGCTAGTAACTGAATCATTAATGTGCATACTAACTAGGCCCTCAGTGAGGTGCAAAAAGCAAGGTGTGCACTGAATGTGCATGACAACACTATGGGTCCAAAGGGATATGCAAGCATTCGCCAAAGACTACAGGCGGAGTCTGCTGTTACTCAGGAGTCCTCTACTACATGTGCCACACCCATGCCTCACCAGGATGTCTGGATAGCTGGGAGGAAAAACAAGAAGGGTGAAATAAAGAAGCCCGTAATTGTTAAGGCGGATGAAAAAATGGTAAAATACAACTCTTTGAGGAATCGTTTGTATATTTATTATTTGTGGTGTTAACTTACCAATATATGTTGATGGTGATTAGCGGGAGCTGCATGAGCAGAGGAAACAAGGCACGTTCATCCCTCATGGAACAAGGGATGAATTGACAGTTGCTTTGGGTAACCCAGAGCATCCTGGACGTGTTAGGGGTGCAAGCGCTGGTGTGGGCATCAAAGCATTCTTTGGGCCATCCCAGTGCAAACCCAGAGCGGGACTTTCACAAAAAGAGGTAACCTATTCTTTTTTTAGAATGTTATTGCAAAAGGAAATTCAATAATAAGAAGGTAATGTTTCTTTTATCCATGTATAGGAGAATAAGAGAGTCGAGGATATAGTTTCTAAGAAGGTCAATGATATAGTTGCTGAGAAGGTCAAGGAAGAAATAGTGTGGTGGCAGGCATCTCAGGCTTCCAATCGGCCTATGGCGACCCACTCTTCTCCCGATGCACAGATTGAGAGTAATCTTGTAGACCCACCGCCTAACACGTCTGCTGTAAGTATTGTTTATGACATTGTAGCTAGTCTTTTCAATATGATATGTTTTCAAGATGATAATAAGAAGCTAATGTTTCTTTTATCCATGTATATATGTATAATATTCTTTACATAAATTTGTAGGCATTGAAGCCATGCCGCATAAGAATACAAGACTATGTTGTTGCAGAGGCGCAGGCTTACCCGTCCCTTCTTGGGGCAACGTTTCACGGGACTCCAATGCCATAGGGCTACGTTCATGTGAGCTCGATATGTGTATTACCCAATTGGAGGGAAGCTACATTGCCATATTTCCACCTGGATATTGATACACTTGCTGAGGCAGAAGGTGGGGTGATATTGTGGCCCAAAGTAGATGTCATCTACACTACTAAAATTGTAAGATAAATTTACATTACTTTAGATTGTTAATGTGTATATATGAGGTCAATTGATCTGAAATTATATATACAGGTTAAAAAGAAGACACCCGGAGCACCTAGGCCTCCACCTCCACTTTGTGCATTACCAAGTTGGGTTCTAACTGACCTAAAATACTCGTTCGGTCCTGCTTGTAGGGGAATGGCATGTTGGCTACGGGCACATAATATATTGTAACATAATGAATCTTATATGTAATATACATGTAAACCTTTTTCCCAAGTTTCCCTCTCATTTCTATCCTTTATGTCATTTATGTTTAATTAGTGGAATTTATAGTGGTTTAGTGAACATTTATTCACTAATTGTACCAATATAAGGGTTTATGCACAAATACCTCAGTAAAAGCTTAATTACCATAATTAAGTTCTATAAACCTTAATATAACTTTTTTATATGATTTGAAAACATAATATTAGGCTAAGTTTCAAATTTGGTTTGATTTGGATGTTGTTTGTGCAAGTTATGCAATTATATGCACATTCTGGACTTTTATGCAATTTACCCAATTGGGAGGTTTTCTTTGCAAATTTTCACCTGAATTTTAATCCTTAGATATTACCTTACCATTAACAAGATTTGAAACCATTGGAGAACCTAGTTTCACCTTGGTTTGATGGTATTTCTTTCCAAGGGCATTATAGGGATTACCCTCTTTATAAAGATGCTTATCCTTAAAAGCTATCAACCAATGAGGTTATTTCTTTCTTGCAAAACGGTGGGGATGGCCTAAAATAATCTATGGGACCTTAGAACCGACTTTGGATATGGATGAAGCCTCTATGAGCTATCCTCTTGCATGCCCATCAATCCCTAGGCTAAAGACACATGGAAAGTCCCTTAAGACTCCTCATGCTTCACCTCTTTCTATATATAGCCATGTATACCCCTTCCCAACTCATAATTCGAAAATTTTTGCTCTCCTTTTCTTTCCTATAGCTTAGATAATAGTTTCTTCTGTATTTGGCCATGAAGTTTCTGCCCCAAGGCAATAGAGGGAGCCTACCTTGGTGAAGAAGGCTCATAGGGCTTCCAAATTGCTCCATTAGGGTTTCTAAAGCTCCTCCTTGGTAAATTCGACCAAAACTAGTAAGTTTTCTCCATTACTTCCCTATTTTCATACTGATAGTATTCCTTACACCTTCTTCTAGGTCGGAACCATGACCATACATGGTAAAACCCCACCTAGAACCCTAAAACACCTCATCTCTATGCTCTTTTGCTAGGGTTTGCACCTCTAAAGTGAAGAAGGTGATCTTTGCTCAAGAAAGAAGCTTGTCTTGGAGCAACCAAGCCTTCTAATCTCGGAATCCTTTCTGCTTACCTTCCTAGAGGCAAGTTTGTTTAACACCCTTCTCATATATTGCTTAGTACATGCTTAAAACTCATGCTTTTATGTTGAAAATCGACGATTTCCATCTCTTTTTACCATGCTCTTCTAAAGTTTTGATTTCTTGCTGTTTTACCTTCTTTAGAAGCTCTAGTTTGGTTACCTATGCAACTTAAAACCTGATCTTAGTCAAATGGTGTTTTCTCCCTCTCCCTCTCTCTTCAATTATCTCAATCGGTTTGATGATGTGGCAATTTCTGATTGGTCAATATTGAAAATTTCATATCTTCTAAACCGCTTATCCAAATTTGAAAATAAAATATGTTTTGGAATCAGGAGAACGATATCTATCCAATAAAAATATTTTCAAGGTATGATTTTATGGTTTGACGAAGGGTGATTTTTGTAAAACAAATTTAATGCATAAAATCCATAAAAATTACATCTTGATCATCATAACTCCAAAATTAACATAAATATATGTTTTCTTGATTAGGAAAACCTAATAAGTTTATTGGTGATGTTTTAAGAGTCTAAATCCTAATTTTTCTAAAAAGCTCTAAAAATAGGGTTTCTATATATTAATGTGCACTATGTACTCTAATACATGTTAATACGTTGAAAATAGGCAAAGTGGAACTTGGACTCAATTAAACTGGTGAAAGTTAGTAATTGATATCAGTAAGAGAGGTATGTGCATTCCTTACACCCTATGTTGGGATAATTGCAGCCAACCCTATATTTCCCTAATGAGGCTTAAATAAACCCTAAATATCCTATTCTTGAATCCTAATGTTGTTCATGCCTCAAATTAAATTATAATTTCTTCTTGTTTGGGTCTTATACCCCACTGCCATGCTTATTGAATATTGTGACTACTCTTGCCATGACTACTATTCTAGCATGTGGATTTATGTTCTATTTAATTTAAAGTAGCGGTACTTATGTACAACCACCCACAGAGGGTATGTAAATAATCGCCCTGGGGAATGTCTTATTCTCCTCATAATATTGTAGGTGACTGGGAATGTCTTATTCTCCCCTCACCTAAGGTTAGAGGTCCGGTAGGTGCCTCAACCCTACTTAGTTAGGTAGACATAATTATCTTACATGCAAATCCTTTTTGGTATAATTGTTAATGGCAAGTTTCTTTTGAATATAGCCTCATACTCTTATTATCTTCATTATATGATGAACCATAGTCTGTTTTTGTTGTTGTACTTATCTTGATATCCTAGATTAGTTTTGTGACACATACCTTGTTTTCTTTCCCCTTTTGCTGGGTGCTTTCCCAACCACCCAGGTGCTGGTGCTGAGCAAGGAGAAGAACAAGTTTGAAGGAATTCATCTCAGGAGTAGATCTCAAGCTATCTGAAAGGATGACTAGGTTGCTATAGCTAGACCCTTTTCTCTTATCTTTATCATTTGAGAACAATAATGTAATGAACAATGAAAGCCATGTAATAGGCTTAGTTCTTTTATTTCCGCTGCTATTGACATTTTGTAATGTATTTGGTGCATGCTTATTTACTTGGAATATTATACATGCATCCCTCAATATCTTTTATCTTTCTAAAAAGATGGATGTTTTGTACTTCCTTTAAATTTTAGTAAGGAGGTGATCTCGCCTCTTTACAGCATGGTATCAGAGCCTTTAGGCAACTATTAGGACATGAAGTTGAAGCAAAGGTGTCTAGAATGGATCAGGGTTTGAGGGGCTGGCAATATTTTCCTCCGCACCACTAGCTTAGTTTACGAGGACTCCCGTGCCCATATGATACCGGCCTGGCCTGAGCTGATACGAATTGCCCAAAATAGTATGCTTTTAGGCAATAGCATTCTAGATATTCTTTTCTCATCTATGCTTCTATTCTTTTTCATCTATGATTCAAATACTCCTGGGAACTTAACATATTAACCCTACCTTTCAGGATAGGTGACTTGTTTGATAGTGGGATCAAGGGAAACGAGTCAAACCCTAATGACTCCAATGTGGAAAACACTCCTGTTACTCCTATCGGCCATAGTGTGGTCAACCCTACTACTCCAGGCACCGCCTCCTTCACACCGGAGCAAGAGCTGGCAATGCTACGCCAGGTGCTCTCCACCTTGATGGGGCAACTCCACACAGAGGCTGCTGATGCCAACAAGCTGAGGGAGTTCACCCTCACTGACTTCATAAAGATGCAGCCACCCTACTTCAAAGGTGAAAGTGAACACAACATGGTGGATAAAGCAGATGACTGGGTGTTGTCTTTGGATCGGACCTTCGAGGGTATGACATGCCCTCCTCACCAGAAAGTTCAGTTCGCGACGTATGTGTTGGACAGACCGGCACGTGTCTGGTGGAATGGTGTCGCCCGCACTCGAGACACCTCTACCATGGAGTGGGACCAGTTCCTGAAGCTCTTTAGGGAGAAGTATATATGTCCTGCCTTCTTGAGGAAGAAGGAAGCCGAGTTCTACAGCCTCAGGAAGGGAGGCATGAGTGTGGCTGACTACATCCAAAGGTTCCTACTCCTGGAATGCTATGCCACCGACCTTGGAGCTGAGAGAAGGGCAACATTGTTCTTGGAGGGCCTAAACTACCAAGTGGGTCGAAGTCTTGTTCCACAACTTCCACTCACCTTCCAGCAGATGGTGGATAAGGCCCTGGCCATCGAGTCCTACCCAGGATTCCAATCCTATGGACACAGTAATGGATATAGCAACAATAAGAGGAAGAACCCTACCCAAAATGAGAATCGCAGACGTGATCGGTGCAATAGGTGCTCTCATCACCATCCTCCAGGGAGATGTCCTGCCAACAATGCACCTGCTCGTAGAGACAACCGGCCTCCTATGACCTGCCATGAGTGTGGCCAAGTTGGGCATATCCGACCACACTGCCCCCGTTTCCAGCAAGGACAGAATAATGCCCAGCAACCGCAACAGCCAAGGCAGAATCCACCTTTGTGGAATAACAACAACAACAACAACCAGAACCCGAGGCGACCACCAGCGGAGAGGAGGAATGGGAGAGTGTTTGCTCTCAATGCTGAGGAAGCAGGTGAAGATAATGAAGTTATTGAAGGTACCTTGCATCTTAATATGCATCCTATAAAGGCACTATTTGATTCTGGCTCATCCAATACCTTCATATCATGTCAACTTGCTTCTATGTTAGAAATAGAGTCTGAGTATATGGATCATATATTAGATGTAAAAACCCCTAGTGGTAAGATATGCTCTTCATATCTCCAAACTCCAACCATGGACCTCTGTATATCTGGTATAATGTTTCCCTCAGATTTCATCTTGCTCAACATGACCGCCTTTGATGTCATCCTGGGAATGGATTGGTTGAAGAGGTACAAAGCTATTTTGTTTTGTGAAGAATCAAAGGTTAGTTTGTCACATCCTATTGAGGGAAGATTGTGTGTCAAGGGTAGGAAGCGAGAAGATCGGCAATTTGTTATTTCCTCCATCAAAGCTGAAAAGCTAGTCTCGCAAGGGTGTAGAGCTTTCTTAGCCTCTATAGTCCTCGAGGCTACACCTCCTTCTCTCGACCACATAGATGTGGTGAAGGACTTCCCGGACGTCTTTCCCGAGGAGTTACCCAGTTTGCCACCAACTCGGGAGGTGGAGTTCTCCATCGAGCTTGTACCTGGAACTTCACCAATGTTGAAGCCGCCTTACCGCTTGGCCCCTGCCGAGCTTGCCGAGCTGAAGAAGCAGCTAGAAGAGCTTATCAATATGGGCTTCATCCGCCCCAGTGTTTCACCTTGGGGAGCCCCTGTCCTGTTCGTAAAGAAGAAGGATGGTTCGATGCGGATGTGTATGGACTACCGCATGCTTAACCAAGTGACGGTAAAGAATCGTTATCCTTTGCCTCGCATCGATGACTTGTTCGACCAACTAAAGTCAGCCACTGTGTTCTCTAAGATGGATCTACAAAGTGGCTACTACCAGATGCACGTGAAGGATAATGATGTACCGAAGACGGCATTCAGAACTCGCTATGGGCATTACGAATTCATGGTCATGCCTTTCGGATTGACAAATGCCCCTGCTGCCTTCATGGACTTGATGAACCGAGTGTTCCGCCCATACCTTGACAAGTTTGTGGTGGTGTTTATCGATGACGTTTTGGTTTATTCTGAGACGTTAGAACAACATCGCGAGCATCTGCGGATTGTACTCAACACACTACGAGAAAATCAACTCTATGCAAAATTCTCAAAGTGTGAGTTCTGGATAAAGGAAGTGATGTTTCTGGGTCATGTGATTTCTGCCGGACATATAGTTGTTGATCCTGCAAAGGTAGAAGCTGTGACCAAGTGGAAAGCTCCAAAGAATCCCTCAGAGATCCGTAGTTTCCTTGGCTTAGCAGGTTACTATTGAAAGTTTATCAAGAACTTCTCTGAGTTGGCCTTGCCTTCAACCAAGCTGACGCGAAAGGAGGTCAAGTTCTCTTGGACACCAGAATGTGAGAATAGTTTTCAGAAGCTGAAGAAGAGCCTGACTTCTTCTCCCGTGCTTGCCTTGCCTGTTGAGGGCATACCCTATGTCATCTACACCGATGCATCCAGACAAGGCTTAGGGTGTGTTTTGATGCAAGATGGAAAGGTGATCACCTATGCTTCTCGACAGTTGAAACCTAATGAAGCTAATTGGCCTATAAATGATTTGGAGCTTGCTGCCATAGTTCATGCTTTGAAGATCTGGCGACACTATCTCTATGGTGAAAAGTTTGAAGTCTTTTCTGATCACAAGAGTCTGAGATATCTGTTGACTCAGAAGGATATGAACTTGCGACAACATAGGTGGATGGAATATCTTAAAGATTATGACTTCACCATTACCTATCATCCTGGTAAAGTGAATGTCGTAGCTGATGCTTTAAGTCGCAAGAAGGATGTTGTTTGTGCTGCTTTGAGATGTTCAGTATGGGAAAACCTTGAACATGTGGCTAGATGGAGACCTCAGCCTGTTAAATCAGTGGATGAAGACAAGTTGTGTGTTCATATGGCCAGCTAGACCATTACACCAACCTGGATCTCAGAAGTCGTGGCTGCACAGTTGGAGAGTTCTGAGCTTGAGGAGATGAAAGCTTTAACTGAGAAACCGCAATCTGACTTCTCTGTCGGAGTGGATGGTGTTGTCCACTTCAAACAAAGGTTGTGGATTCCTAATGTTGGTGAGTTGAGACAGAAAGTTCTGA
This sequence comes from Alisma plantago-aquatica, assembly GCA_963693085.1. Lineage (NCBI taxonomy): Eukaryota > Viridiplantae > Streptophyta > Magnoliopsida > Alismatales > Alismataceae > Alisma > Alisma plantago-aquatica. Next base: position 153,436,741 of record OY856411.1, read on the forward strand.
GTGAAGCTCATGGGTCCAAGTACACTATTCATCCTGGCACAACAAAGATGTATAAGGACTTACAACGAAGCTTCTGGTGGAAGAACATGAAGAATGATATAGATCTATTCGTTGTGAAGTGCTTGACATGTCAGCAAGTCAAGATCGAACATCAACGACCTGGTGGTCTTCTTCACCCTCTTGAAATTCCAGAATGGAAGTGGGAGAAAATCACAATGGACTTTGTTACTGGTTTCCCCAAGTCCAAGAAAGGTTATGATGCTATTTGGGTAGTTATTGACCGGCTTACAAAATATACTCATTTCTTACCTTTTAAAACCAATTACAAAGTTGCAGATATGGCTCAGTTGTACGTTGAGTGGATCGTACGCCTACATGGGGGACCTGAGGTAATAGTTTCTGATTGTGACCCAAAGTTTACTTCTCGTTTATGGGGTCAGATTCAGGAGGAGATGGGTACTGACTTGTGTTTCAGTACTGCTTACCACCCACAGACTGATGGTCAATCTGAGAGAACAGTTCAGATTATGGAGGAATTGCTTCGTGCTTGTGTGATGGATTGGGGTGGTGCATGGGATCGGTATCTGCCATTAGCTGAGTTTGCTTACAATAATAGCTACCAAACTAGTATTGGTATGCCACCTTTTGAAGCTCTCTATGGTAGATCATGTCGTTCACCTTTGCATTGGGATGATGTCGGTGAACGTTCTCTAGTGAAGACCGATGACATGCAAATGATGATAGAAAAGGTGCAGTTGATAAAGAAACGCATGAAAGCTTCTCAAGACCGACAGAAGATGTATGCTGACAAGAAGAGGTCTGATGTTAACTGCCTAGTAGGTGACTATGCATTTCTGAAGATCAAGCCTATCTGTTCTATTGCTAGATCTAAAGTTAAAGGCAAGTTGAGTCCCCACTATGTTGGACCATTTGAAATCTTAGATAAGGTTGGAGACTGTGCATACCGCTTAGCCTTACCTCCTTCCTATGATAAGATTCATAATGTGTTCCATGTCTCTGTACTGAAGAAGTATGTCAAGGACTCATCTCATGTGTTTACCTTTGAGCCTTTAGAGATACATGGGAATCTGACCTATGAAGAGCTACCTGTGAAGATTCTTGACTCCCGAGTAAAGCAGCTGAAGAACAAATAGATTGAGCTGGTAAAAGTTTTGTGGAAATATCATGGTCTAGAAGAAACCACATGGGATTTGAGAGATGAAATGTTACATACTCACCCTTCTCTTTTTGCTTGAGATTTCGAGGACGATATCCTTTTAAAGGGGTGGAGTGCTGTAACATAATGAATCTTAGATGTAATATCCATGTAAACCTTTTTCCCAAGTTTCCCTCTCATTTCTATCCTTTATGTCATTTATGTTTAATTAGTGGAATTTATAGTGGTTTAGTGAACATTTATTCACTAATTGTACCAATATAAGGGTTTATGCACAAATACCTCATCAAAAGCTTAATTACCATAATTAAGTTCTATAAACCTTAATCTAACTTTTTGTTATGATTTGAAAACATAATATTAGGCTAAGTTTCAAATTTGGTTTGATTTGGATGTTGTTTGTGCAAGTTATGCAATTATATGCACATTCTGGACTTTTATGCAATTTACCCAATTGGGAGGTTTTCTTTGCAAATTTTCACCTGAATTTTAATCCTTAGATATTACCTTACCATTAACGAAATTTGAAACCATTGGAGAACCTAGTTTCACCTTGGTTTGATGGTATTTCTTTCCAAGGGCATTATAGGGATTACCCTCTTTATAAAGATGCTTATCCTTAAAAGCTATCAACCAATGAGGTTATTTCTTTCTTGCAAAACGGTGGGGATGGCCTAAAAAAATCTATGGGCCCTTATAACCGACTTTGGATATGGATGAAGCCTCTATGAGCTATCCTCTTGCATGCCCATCAATCCCTAGGCTAAAGACACATGGAAAGTCCCTTAAGACTCCTCATGCTTCACCTCTTTCTATATATAGCCATGTATACCCCTTCCCAACTCATAATTCGAAAATTCTTGCTCTCCTTTTCTTTCCTATAGCTTAGATAATAGTTTCTTCTGTATTTGGCCACGAAGTTGCTGCCCCAAGGCAATAGAGGGAGCCTACCTTGGTGAAGAAGGCTCATAGGGCTTCCAAATTGCTCCATTAGGGTTTCTAAAGCTCCTCCTTGGTAAATTCGACCAAAACTAGTAAGTTTTCTCCATTACTTCCCTATTTTCATACTGATAGTCTTCCTTACACCTTATTCTAGGTCGGAACCATGACCATACATGGTAAAACCCCACCTAGAACCCTAAAACACCTCATCTCTATGCTCTTTTGCTAGGGTTTGCACCTCTAAAGTGAAGAAGGTGATCTTTGCTCAAGAAAGAAGCTTGTCTTGGAGCAACCAAGCCTTCTAATCTCGGAATCCTTTCTTTTTACCTTCCTAGAGGCAAGTTTGGTTAACACCCTTCTCATATATTGCTTAGTACATGCTTAAAACTCATGCTTTTATGTTGAAAATCGACGATTTCCATCTCTTTTTACCATGCTCTTCTAAAGTTTTGATTTCTTGCTGTTTTACCTTCTCTAGAAGCTCTAGTTTGGTTACCTATGCAACTTAAAACCTGATCTTAGTCGAATGGTGTTTTCTCCCTCTCCCTCTCTCTTCAATTATCTCAATCGGTTTGATGATGTGGCAATTTCTGATTGGTCAATATTGAAAATTTCATATCTTCTAAACCGCTTATCCAAATTTGAAAATAAAATATGTTTTGGAATCAGGAGAACGAGATCTATCCAATAAAAATATTTTCAAGGTATGATTTTATGGTTTGACGAAGGGTGATTTTTGTAAAACAAATTTAATGCATAAAATCCATAAAAAGTACATCTTGATCATCATAACTCCAAAATTAACATAAATATATGTTTTCTTGATTAGGAAAACCTAATAAGTTTATTGGTGATGTTTTAAGAGTCTAAATACTAATTTTTCTAAAAAGCTCTAAAAATAGGGTTTCTATATATTAATGTGCACTATGTACTCTAATACATGTTAATACATTGAAAATAGGCAAAGTGGAACTTGGACTCAATTAAACTGGTGAAAGTTAGTAATTGATATCAGTAAGAGAGGTATGTGCATTCCTTACACCCTATGTTGGGATAATTGCAGCCAACCCTATATTTCCCTAATGAGGCTTAAATAAACCCTAAATATCCTATTCTTGAATCCTAATGTTGTTCATGCCTCAAATTAGATTATAATTTCTTCTTGTTTGGGTCTTATACCCCACTGCCATGATTATTGAATATTGTGACTACTCTTGCCATGACTACTATTCTAGCATGTGGATTTATGTTCTATTTAATTTAAAGTAGCGGTACTTATGTACAACCACCCACAGAGGGCATGTAAATAATCGCCCTGGGGAATGTCTTATTCTCCCCATAATATTGTAGGTGACTGGGAATGTCTTATTCTCCCCTCACCTAAGGTTAGAGGTCCGGTAGGTGCCTCAACCCTACTTAGTTAGGTAGACATAATTATCTTACATGCAAATCCTTTTTGGTATAATTGTTAATGGCAAGTTTCTTTTGAATATAGCCTCATACTCTTGTTATCTTCATTATATGATGAACCACAGTCTGTTTTTGTTATTGTACTTATCTTGATATCCTAGATTAGTTTTGTGACGCATACCTTGTTTTCTTTCCCCTTTTGCTGGGTGCTTTCCCAACCACCCAGGTGCTCGTGCTGAGCAAGGAGAAGAACAAGTTTGGAGGAATTCATCTCAGGAGTAGATCTCAAGCTATCTGAAAGGATGTCTAGGTTGCTATAGCTAGACCCTTTTCTCTTATCTTTATCATTTGAGAACAATCATGTAATGAACAATGAAACCCATGTAATAGGCTTAGTTCTTTTATTTCCGCTGCTATTGACATTTTGTAATGCATCTGGTGCATGCTTATTTACTTGGAATATTATACATGCATCCCTCAATATCTTTTATCTTTCTAAAAAGATGGATGTTTTGTACTTCCTTTAAATTTTAGTAAGGAGGTGATCTTGGCTCTTTACATATACATTGCCCTATAATTGTTTCTTTAGAAGTGAATTATGTAGGTCAATCATACGAAAGATCTTTACTTATACAAGATATTATTGAGTTGTTTATATATGATTGGCTGAATACATCAATGATAGAGACATAGATAAGGTGAGATCTTGTTTATACATCCATATAACTTGTGTAAGATCTGGTGATCTGGTTTCTTATATATTAATGCATACGTAATCCATGTTTTGCATCTACTTAGTCAAAAATCAATGGAAACAATTTGCATTTGATCATGTGGGATTTTTGATTCCATCATTGATTAGTATGGTAACTAAAGACCCTGATAGTGTTCAACAATATTGTATAGATGCTTTTACAATTTTTAGAAAGCAAAAGAAAATGATAATAATAGCTCCATTCAATGTCAAGTAAGTTTACTTTACTTATAATTTGGACTTAAGAAAATTACATTTTTATTGTGGATTTTAAGTTATTAATTTTTAACCTTTTTACCTCTAGCGGTAGGCATTGGGAGTTAGTAGTTATTCTCCCCGGGACATTCACTATTTATTATCTAGATCCTGCGGGGAGTACATTGAATACTAAAATTGGACACGTAATGAGAATGCCATTATTCTGGTGAGAAATATTTCATTTTTATATCTGTTAACATCTGTTATTACATTACTATTTAATTATACAATTTACTGTGTTACATTAACATGTAGGGGTTCAGATGCATTAAAAAATGCTGGAGGAAAGGTCCCAAGGAAAAAGAACCAGCCAATAATTTGGGAGAATGTAAAAGTAAGTTCCCGACTCCAATGTATATATTATTTATGTGAACTGTGCTTAGTTGTATTTTTTAATATTTTGCATGTTTCAATTTATAGTGCGCTACACAAGACAACGGTTGGGCATGCACATATTATGTGATGTGATTTATGCAGATGATTATCTAATATGCCACATTAGACATCAATACCATACATGAGGTATTATATATAGTCTCATTAGTTAGTATGAAATATATCAATCTTATTTTTATATTATTACTTATATATATACATCATTCTCTTTGCTGGTGTTTAAAACTGACCACACTATAGTTAAACGCTTAAAACATGTACATTCTCCATATACGATGGAAGTATTAAATGAAGTAAGAGAAGAATGGGCAAGAGCCATACAACCAGTGGTGATTGTAAAATATAATTGGGATGCTGATAGCGATGTTGAATGATATTTTGTAAATGAATATTTCTGAATGTTTATAAATGTCTGAATGTTTCTACATGTATTTGAATATTTCTACATGTGTGAATGTGAGAATTGAATTGATGTCTGAATGTATCTACTTGTGTGAAAAGTATATTTGTTGATTTTGCAGGTTTGTGGCCTGTTTGTAGGCTGATATCAATGGATGTCGTAAACCTGTAGTTCAGAAAATTGAACTGCAAGTTCTCATCCTACTGACCAGCCACAGCAGGCCTGCAAACTGATAAGAAAAAATAAATAAAACATAAGCATCGGTTATTTATAGAACACCGTCATCAAAGGCATACATCGTTGGTTATTGGATAAAAACCGCCACCTAATGTGACAAACAACCCGACCATGTAGGAAAGCACGGCTGTGGCGGACAAAGCGTCGGTTATTAGTACAAAACCGATGCCTATAGTACTAAACACGGCCGTGCAGGGAAGCACGGCTGTGGCGTCTGGGAATATGGTGTCGGTGTTTTAGTTGCAAACCGACGCAGAAAGTGTCCTAGATGGCGCCCTTTTTGTGGTGTGAACCCTTTTGGCGTCGGTTATAAAACTGACGCTGAAGAATTCGACCTTTAGCGGTGCCCACATAGACGTCACTTGAGAACCGTCGCTAAAAGGGGTTAAACAACCGACGTCAAAGACATGTTCTGTAGTAGTGGTACCTCTATAAAAAATAAAGCTAGTCTAAGCATGTACATAATTAGAGAAAGGCAAGTATAAGTTTAGTCCATGTGAAATAATAGGATGAGAACATACAAAATGTATCATGTGGAATCAGAGGACCCATAAGAATTATCTAAGAAAATAATTGTAATGATGAAAAAGAGAATATCTAATAATGCCTCATATGGGAAAATAATATTTGGTTAGAAAAGTAGTTCCTAGATAATAGAAAAGATGCATATATATTAGTTGAAAGCTTAAATATCCAATATACCACAATATCATGGTAAGGGTCACACCGACCTATATTCATTATGTATTATTTGAATTAGGATGTCAATATTTAATTTTTTATTTATCTACTTAATGATACTCTTTATGAATTAAAACTATGGCAAAGGAACATTGACCTACTATCTTGGAGATGAAGGCATCTAATCTTTAACAAGTTGGGTTGAAACTAGCCTTAACCAAATAGATGTGTGATCTTCTTCGATCACAAACATGGTTAACCATTGACTAGTCACACAAATTAAGATCTTCAAATTCTTGATTGTTATTGAAGAAGAAGACTTGGCTACATATCAGTAGTTGTCTTCAAAACATCTATGGAATGCTAAAGAGATCCTCCTTAGTTCAATTGTTTTTGTGGTCATAGCTTGCTGCAAGTACTCTTATGTCTTTTGCACAATCTGCCATGTATTTTCATGGAGTTTGAATTGTCCATCGACGTGAGGAAAAGAATCAAGAATAGATCTCAGAGCTAGCAAAGCATAATTTGAGGACTGTAAGCATGATACTTTGATGATGTTCCATGCTTCTATGGGAAGAGGAAATTGTGGTGGTAGGAGATGTTTCTTCATGGTCATGGTGGAGGGGAGAATAGAGAATGGAGAAGGGAAGAGGAAATCATGAGCAAACTTCCTCATATCACTTGACTAGGGTCACAGATAGAGAAAGGAGGTGAGAGATATTATAAAATTAAGAATGACAATCAAGGTTTGTTGTCGGACCAGTTTTGTTTTATGGATATATAATGTAGTTGTAGGAAATTTTCAAGAAAATACAACTAAACTAAAGCAACAATATTTCCCTATACACTAGTATTTTTATCCTTTTTTATATTTTATTTGAAAAGACAAACATTAACTAAACAAAGTAAATTTGAGAAGTACATCGTTTTTATATTTCCTTAAATACATATTGTCTTGCTAATTTACCATTAAGTATGTGTAACATGATTTCCTTTTAAGGAAAAGATATCTATGTAATTAATGTAAATATAGATTCTAATATTGATTTCCAATCTCCCAAAAACATTATAAACTTGCATATCATGAATTTGATTATAACAATAAATTATAAGAGAAACGTGTAAAGATATTCATAGTATCTATAATATAGCATTTTTGTTAAATTTGTCTTAAATCAAAATAATGATGATGAGATTACCAGATTGATGATTTTCCACTATTGAGGCATTGAGGAAGAAAGCGTTTAGTTTTTTAGAAAAGTGTACAAATAATATTGTTATAATTTTTCAATTGGTATTATATATATATATATATATATAATGAGTTTTACATTGCTACATATTCTCAATGGAATGTAAACTTCATAATGAGAGTCAACTTCCTTTATGATAGACTAGAGAGGATAATTCTTCCTAGATGCCTTTGTGAAATTAATATATTGTATTAAATGGAACAATGTCATCAAATTCCATATACAATCACCATATTTGGAAATGAGAATTTTGTTATAATTCTTTTATGAGGAACAATTTTACACATTTTCATTAGTTTTTTGTAAAGCAATGTGTTATCCAGAGGCAAGTGAAATTGTCCTACTTGTGTGAAATATCCATTAATATTAAATTAGAGATGTTTGGATGTTTTTAACATTAATTCATATATATATATATATATATATATATATATATATAATGAGTTTTACGTTGTTATATATTCTCAATGGAATGTAAACTTCATAATGAGAGTCAACTTCCTTTATGATAGACTAGAGAGGATAATTCTTCCTAGATGCCTTTGTGAAATTAATATATTGTATTAAATGGAACAATGTCATCAAATTCCATATACACTCACCATATTTGGAAATGAGAATTTTGTTATAATTCTTTTATGAGGAACAATTTTACACATTTTCATTAGTTTTTTGTAAAGCAATGTGTTAGCCAGAGGCAAGTGAAATTTTCCTACTTGTGTGAAATATCCATTAATATTAAATTAGAGATGTATGAATGTTTTTAACATTAATTCATATATATATATATATCATAATATATATTGCTACATGTCTTGTAAGTATTATAGGGTGTGTTTACTAAATCATGACATAATTGTATAAACTCATTTATAAATTAGAAACTCAGTTTGTGTATTTTGTTACATGTTACTCTAAATCACAAAAATCTTAATATTGATTTTATTCAAATATCTACTTAAAATTTTATTATAATTTTTTAAGAAATAACGACTAAAGTTTCCCAACATAAGTTAATTTTCTCATTAATAAGAAATTTTATTCTATGGCCAATAAGAAATGAGATCATTACTTTTCACACTAATTTCCACTTTTGAAGTCATTAAACATATTATTTTAAATTTTGAAGCAAAATTCACATTTTCTTTTATAAATTCATTTATGTATCTAGAACTATCCTATTATTATGAAAATTAAACCATAGACTATTTATGACATGTTGAATTCAATATTATCATTAGTATCCACTTATGGAGTCAATAAATATATTTAATTTATTTGACTTTAAGTTGTATTTCCTTTTCCTAAATGCATTTTAAGATAGTTATTATAATTCATATATTGTGGAACTTGGCACCCAAGTTAATTGGGGGACAAGAAACATGATTTTCATATTATATTTGTTTTTTGAGATTTCTTTTTAGTTATAGCACCTATAGGATTTTTTTCTTATTAATAGAATTACAATATTACATCATAATTATCGATATAGATCAAATTGTGTCCTAATATCTTCACATTGTATTATTATACACAAAATTCCACATTTTACAACATTTAAGATATTTAGTCTATTAATTCCATATTTATTTAAATAATAAAACAAAATTAATGTTTATGGATATGGAATTATCAATTGACTCAAAGGCATATTATACATTTTTATTTATCCATCTTGTGGGTATTAGTTATCAAAGGAAATACATCTAACATATTAGCACAAATTTGATTTATAAGGTTAAAATGATTGTATTTGGATACATTATTAACCATGTTTGGTCAACTATAGATATCCAAGCATACCAGCCTCTTAGTTAGGGAATAGGGGTTTCTAGAATAAAAAACTAAGTTTTGGTCTGTTACATAATGTGTTATCTAAGTGTTCTAGGTACTAAGCACATCTTGGGAAAGATGAATCTAGACCGGAGCATCAAATGTTTGAATTGTTGTTCATATGTTCTTATGTGTAGTACAAATGTACAAGTACTTAGAAGTCAATTAAAATAAAGCTATGGACCAACCCCACCTATCCCAAACCTATTCATATGTCAAAACTTAGTGTCCATGATAGGTAGGTCTTATTAGAAAAATCATCAGATAGGTTTTTCCAAAATTTACACATCTATTTACAGGGATTTTTCTTATTCAAAGAACTTGTCAACTAATACACTCCTAGTAGAAGAATTTGTTGATCAAAACGCCCCTCAGTTGAGTACTCAGAAAACCAAAAAAACTATTGCAATACAGTAAGTACTAAGTCAGTCTCGGTCGAAGTTTTTAATCACAGAAACACATTTCATCAAAGAATTGGTCAATCAATAAAAGATCGTTATACATTGTTGACCAAGAAGATAGACCATGGTTTTTAGAAACATTTTACACACTCAGTTCAATGTCAGTCGAACAACTTCTCAATCGAGACAGTTCTGCTCAAACTATTTGTCAATCAATTATGGTTCTAGAATGTTAGTTTATTAACGATCAAATTAGTCATTGCAACTTAATTAACTTAATATTAAGGATAATTTTCAACCTATAACACTCAAAACTCTCCCCAAAGTTTCCCTAGCTACTTGTAAATATTTTTTATAAATATGAGTGGTCTTTGGACACCCTATATACAACTTGTACACTTGAGTACACTATAATTTGAGCAATTTGAGCTATAGCATAATACTTCCAATCTTTTTTATGTGTTATTTCTCATATCCATAGCTTTCAATATCACCACTCATCATTGGCTTATCCTTTGTGTTTTGATCTATAAGCTTAATATAGGACATTGTTGGATCTAAATTATAGTAATTTCTTCTCTAATCCTCATTCTATGTTCTTGTACTTCGATTGAACTACTTCAAGTAAAGGAGGCTATCCAGGATCTTACAAGAGAATAAGGATTCTTCTCACAGGTACTCTTCCATGTTCATCAAAGAAAAAGTGGTTATGTGTTCTTCAATGTCTGTGAAATAAGAGGTGGATTGGTTCTCTTTCGTGTCCTTGAAAGAAGAGGTTCATTAGGTGCTCTTTCGTGTCCCGTAAAGAAGAGGGTAAAAGTGAAACAATTATATTTTATAATTTGTCCTTACATATAAATAATAAAATTTACTATTGCAAATTCAAGTTGGAAACAACTAAGTAGTGGAGTGACATTTTAGGGCCACTCCAAATTTCATCTCTTGTGGTTGCTTGATTTTCTCTTTGTTTTAAGAGATAAGTTATTTTATTTTATTAAAATTTTGTATAATATCTACTCATCCCCCTCTAGATCTTTCATTTGATAATAGAGTGGGTCTTCAAGGATCCTTAACGGGTCTTTAAGTATGGGGATGGTGTGTTTGGCAACCTCAACTTAGAAGGAACACATGTGAGCTGACCACCAGTGTTCGATGGATCAAACTATACATATTGGAAGAAGATGATGTAGTTCTACTTCCAAGGAATCAGTTTTGAACTATGGAAGATGATAGCTTATCCATACATACTTCCAACCAATGAATTAGAAAAATGGAACCCTGATACAGTAAAGCAAGTTGTACTCAATGCAAAGATATTAAATATTCTTTATTATTATTTATCAATTAGTAAATTAAATCGCATATCCTTATGTGAGACTATGCATACAATTTGGTACAAATTAACTTTAACACTGGAAGGAACTACCGAAGTTAGAAATAGTAAAATTAGTATATCAAAACACAAAGTTTGAATTATTTTGTAAGCAACCTAATGGAGGTATTGCATAAATGTATGCTAAATTTTATTACATTTTAAATAGCCTAAGTGCATTGGGAAATAACATAATTGAGGAAGATAAAGTATCCAAGATACTTAGATCCTTTCCTCCTAGATACAATTGAAAGGTTATTGTTGTCGAGGAAGCTAACAATCTTCCAACACTAAATATGGAGCAACTTATCGGGAACTTTAAAAGACACGAAGTCATGCAAGAAGAGGAAGAAAGAGTGGAGGCCAAACAACAAAAATGGATAAGGAAGGACCTCACATTCAAAGCCAAGGCATCATCAAGGAATGTCACTTAAGAAAGTAGTGACTCAAGCAATGATGATGAATAAAAAGCATTAATTATAAATGGTAAGAAATATAAAAGGTTTCATTCTTCCAGGTGTTTTGAATGTAGAAAGAAGGGCCATTTGAATAATGAGTTACCAAAGATCAAGAAGAAGAAGCCCTAATTCAGAAGAAATACAAGGGAGAAAAAACCCTACAAAGCCACTTAGAATTAATCAAGTGATGATAGTGAAAGTACTGAACAAGAGGAGATAGATGTCTCATGGTAATAGAAGATAAAGGAGAAACTGATGAGGTATATTTTTTTTGAATTATCTAAAGAAGAATTGGTTACTAGTCTTTAAGAAATTCATGCAAAATATATTTACGGAAAGAAATAAAAGAGGAAACTTACTAAAGTTATTGATGAACTTCATATTAATCTAGATAACCTTAGTTCTAAAAATAATACTCTAAAATATTCAAATAATGCATCAAAAGAATATATTGATAGTTATAAGGCTAAAATACTTGTTCTTGAAATAGAAATAGTCTTCTCTCTCAAGAAAATGTTTATATGCTTGCTAAATTAAATTATTATCAAACTCAACCTATTTTATGCACACATTAAAATTATAATGTTTCGGTAAAATAAATAGATACTTTACTTTCAAATCATGCTTAAATAAATTTTGATATAACTAAAATGCTTACTGAGATTTTGAATTACAAAATCAAGATTCTAGATTAGTGCAAGGAAACAAAGTCTTGATAATATCCTAGATAATGATTCCAAACAAATAGGAAGAAGAGGTCTGGAATATGTGCCAAAGAACAAATCTTCACATATACCTAAAAAAAGAGACATATGTTCCCAAAACTAGAACCATATATGTGCCTAAAAATAAGAATATGGAGTCGCAAAGTACTTAAACGAGAATCCAGATATCTTTTATTTCATTCCACTATAGATAGTGTTTTGGACATTACTCCTTTTCACGTGAATATGAGAAAAAAGGATCCCTTGACATGGTTTGGACTCCAAAAAAAACCCAACTTAAAATAAAAAGGAGAACTTGGTGAGATTTTACCTATGCTTAATCTTGATAAAAGATTTATTTCTTATCTCAACCTAATTTGATATTCATTTTCATATCTTTTATTTAAACAAAGATTTGTTTGCATGTCTTGTATAAATTATTAAAACTCCAAAAGTTGTTCTTAGTCGACACAACATTGACTGAGAAGACCCTCAATCAAAAAAGATCTCAACTTGTCATAAATTTAACTTGAATATTTAATCATCACAAGAAAATATTTTAATTTCATATCTATAAAAATCTTTCTGGCTTGATAATATGAGTTTCATCCATGACATTTGTCTTATTTTACATTAACCATCATGGACTCTACTTGGGTACCAAAAAAATTCTCAAAATTGTAGGATTGGGTGATTGATAGTGGATTCTCCAAGCATATGACTAAAGATAAACATATTTTCAATTCACTCGAAAAGAAAAAGGGAGGATCAATCACTTTTGGATACAATGACAAAGCCACCGCCATGGGAATAGGAAATATTGAAACTAATCTCACAATTAAGAATATGCTATTAGTAGATGGTCTGCACCACAATTTGCTAAGTGTTATTCAATTATGTGACAATGGTTATGATGTGCTTTCAATAAAACTTGTTGCAAATTTCTTGAAGAAGACATAAATAATATAGTGTATGAAGGAAAAAGAGTAAGCAATCTTTATGTTCTTAGCCCTAATTGTATGAAATCAATTGTTGGTAAATGTCTTATTGCAAATGATGATACTCAAAGTATATGGCATAGAATATTAGGACATGCAAGTACTCATCTTAGAAAAAAGTTAATTAAACATTATCTAGTTCATGGATAAACTAAAATTTCTTTTGATAATCTTGAAAATTGTGAACCTTGCACATTAGGCAAACAAATGAAAACATCATTTGTATAGTCATCAAAAAATCTTGGCAGATGGCGGCACAAGAGGGGCGTGCGGGGGGAGGAGGGGCGACGGGTGATGCACGGGAAACCCTAGAAGTTGACGGTGGAAGTACACGGAGCAGAGTCTACTGATCTACACCGGCTCCTCACTCGACCTGACCTAGGAGTCATGCGAGTTTGTAGAGGGTAGGGATTAACCTTACGTATAAGGGGATGAGGAGAGGATGGCACTCTGATAGGATTGGAGATCTGAACCAGATGGAGTTAGATCAAGGGATCGAGGATGATGGCAACCCTTTCCTTGTGGGAAACATTTCATTTCCATCAGCTAAATCCTTCAAACAAGCGGTCACCGGCAATAGAAGCAGAGTGGTGGCAGACCTGTTCTTCATAAATGATGAATGAGATGAGTTAGTAAACCCTAAAGACATTAAACTCAATTATGAATGGGGATTCTCAAAGTTCTTCATTGCACCGGAGGAAGAAGAAATAATGAGAAAATTGTTCCAGTATTCAGTCATAATCAAGTTAATTGACATACATGTCAGTTTCCTCACCATGGCCGAGTGCCTGAAACTCCTTTGGCAACCGGCGTGCCGTTTTGAGCTATATGAAATTCCCGAACAAAATTATGTAGTGTAGTTCTATAGTATAATGGATCAAGAGAATGTCTTAACGAAGGGTCCATGGTCACTCTTTGGGAGCAGCCTCATCGTATGGCCTTGGGATGGATATTTCGAACCAACGAAGGGACTTCCAAGCCACATAGTCACGTAGATCCAAGTCATAGGACTCCCCATCCATTACTATAATAGAGAGATGTTCCATAGAATTGGTCAAGCAGTTGGACGCCTTGTGAGGGCGGATGATCATTCTACTAATCGCACAAGGAGCAGGTTCGCGTGAATTACAGTAGAAATTAAAACAACTAGACCCATTCAACCTGCCATCCTCATCAACGGTCGGGAGTACAAAATCGAGTATGAATCCTTGTCGAATATGTGTCTCAAGTGCGGGAAGCTAGGTCATGATACAGCTGTCTGTAAGGGGGCTGATAAAGAGCCATCTAAACCTAACATTGACCTTACTGAGGACGAGGCGGGGGTTAGATGGATGGAGGAGGAGGAAAAATGGCAGGTCTATTATGGCAAGAATGTGATTGCCCGAAGACCATAACACAATAAGGATCAAAAGAAGACCAAAGGCTCGACCAATAAGTTCCAAGCGTTAGAAGAGGATGAGGAGGGCAACCTCATCGATGTGAAGGATAAAAATGATGACACCCCTGTGCAAACCAACTCCGAAGATGCATGTGGCCCCAAAGTCTAGAGGAAGAAGCAGAGGAGGAATGAGGATATTGACATCTCAACAAAGAAGACACCTGAAGGCCCAACTGCTGAAAAGGATGCCCAAACTACACCAGAGGTCGACCCCAAGCACACTGTTTTCACTCCTATAGGCAATGAGGTTATTGTGGGAAGACCAGAGGATAACACATATACCTTAAATACAACTACCCCAATCACTATTGAGGAGATTAAGCCACCTGCTGACAACATTATAACCAATGATGGAGCAAGGAAACCTATCCTACCAGGAAGGAAAGCAAAAGAGAAGATGACTCACCCGAGAATGGGCAACCCACAAAAAGAACATCCATATGTTACCCAGAATAGAATGAGGAGAGGATCTGAGGCCAACAAGGGAGGTACTCCTTCATCCAATTAAACCCTTTCTGTTATTAATGATTAATACGATATTCTAGAACATAAGAGGTGCTGGTAAGAAGAAAGCTAGGCACTTCATCAAACACCTTGTTGCTAGACATAGAGTGAAGCTTGTCTCCATCTCCGAGCCTCGCATCTCAGGTAAGTAGGCGCAATCTTCCATCCATGACATTGGCTTCTCTAGCTCACATTGAGTAGATGCTAATGGGTTCTCTAGAGGCATTTGGTTACTATGGAATGAAGATGAATGTGATGTCCAGATTCTGGAGAACCATAAGTATTTCATCCACTGCTGCAGTGAAGGCAAGACCCTTTGTACCTTCGTCTATGCATCCCCTAGCCCTAGAGGGCATCCTATTCTCTGGGAACGCCTCATACGGCTGAGCCACTCGATTAATATGCCTTGGATTACAATGGGCGACTTCAATTATATGTTGAACTTGAATGAGAAGATGTGAAGCAAAAGATTCAACGTATCTGAAGCTACTAGATTTAGCAGTGCCATTATTCAAGCCGGCCTTGTTGACCTCGGTAGCATAGGCTATGCTTTTACTTATAATAAAGGTATCCTCCATGAACGGATTGACCGTGCTTTAGCTAACAGGGAATGGATACAAGAGTACCCCAACTTCATATGTGAGAACCTACCCCGGATCGGATATGGTCATAATCCTATTGTGCTCCTCAACTCTGCCCATCTGAATCAAGTTGCATGCTTCAGAACCAGAGCATCTTAGAACCATGAGACTAGCTTCCACAACATTCTGGAGCTTCATTGGAATCCCGAGGCCCAATTCCACACTGCCCTTCAACATGCTAAAGCACATATCACCAAGTGGGACACTAAATCAAGGCAACTCAAAACAAGGCCAAGCATAAAGTTATAACTCAAATATTTACCTTACAACATATGTTGGAAAGACACTACAATGAAGACAAGGATCGGGAGTGCCACCTTCTTGAGAATAAGCTGCATGAAATTCTCATGAAAGAAGAAGAAGACTGGAAGCAAAGGAGCCATATCAACTAGCTTGTGGACGGGGATAGCAACACTAAGTTTTATCACGCTTATGTCAACAACAGAAGAAGACTAAATAGCATCAAAAACCTCCAAGACAGCGAGGGCAATTGGATCTCCAACAACACTGAGTTGAAACACTTGAACTCGCATCACTTTGAAAGCATGTTCATTGAAACCAGCCTGCCTACTACCGCTGCCATGGACAACATTCCCACTAATTTCAAAGCTCTCCAACCAAGTCAAATGTGCACGCTGGGCACAACAACCACTGAGACGAAGGTTTGGAAAATAGTTAAAACGTTTGATCCCTTTAAAGCAGCAGGCCCCGATGGAACTGATATGCTTTTTATCAAATCCAATTGGAAGCATATCAGACATTCCCTTCTCCTTCTTATCAAAAGTATGTTGAATGATAATGAGATTCCTAGCACGGTCGCAGATGCTAGCATCACCCTCATCCCAAAAGTTAAACACCCCACCAACTGCAGCCAACTCAGACCGATCATGTTGAATAATGTTTGTCTCAAATTGGCCTCCAAGGTCATAGTGGGCAGAGTCAAAAGATACATTGCTCAATGGGTGTCTCCTGTGCAGACAAGCTCCATTCCAGGTAGATGCATCTCTGATAACATAATTATCGTCCGGGAGATTATCCATAATCTTAGGCACAAGTCCAGCGCACCCTATATGTCCATTAAAGTGGACCTCTCAAAGGCTTATGACCGCATGTCATGGAAGTTTATTGAGCACACTCTAAATAAGATGACCTAGACTCCTCACATCAAATCCTATATTCTAAATTCACTATCATCGGGTAGCACGAGCATCAACTTCAATGGAGAATCCTCACACCTTTCAAGACTTCCAAAGGCCTCCGTCAAGGTGATCCACTATCTTTGTACCTCTTTGTTCTTTGCATGGAACGTCTTACACAACTCATCAACCAATTTGTTGAGTCCAAACAATGGACCCCTATCAAGATTTCTCAACAAGGACCATACATTTCTCACACCAACTTCGTCGATGACATCATCATCTTTGCCAAAGCATCACTGGAATAGATAGAAGCTATTAACCAGTGCTTCAAGAGTTTTGAGGAAGGGTCGGGCCAAAAAAATTCTATTGAAAAATCCTAAATTTTCTTTGTGACCTCTGTCAGAAGAGCTACTAGATTTGCCATCTGTAGAGCCAGCGTAATCATGGAAACTGATGCCCTAGGCAAGTATTTGGGTGTCCCACTACTGCATAAAAGAGTCAGCAAACAAACCTACTCGTTTCTTTCTAATAACCTGGAAGCTAAGGTCAATGGTTGGACAGCTAAGTCACTATCCCTTACGGGGCAGATCTACCTTGGAAAGTCTGTATCGGTGGCCCTCCCCACTTATGTCATGCAAACTGTGAGAATTCCCATCTTCACGTGCACTAAACTGGACATAATTATCCGGAAGTTCATCTGGGATGGATGCCACAAAGAAAACCCTGTATCCCTAGTTTCCTGGAGCAAAGTGAGCACTACTATGAGCAATGGGGGCCTTGGTATCAATTCCATGGTAGATTGGAACAAGGCCCTCATATGGAAGAATGGGTGGAAATTTCTCAATAACAAACAGTCTCCATGGGTTGAGGGGTTGATTCACAAATACAAGAAGTTTAATGGTCATCCTAGTAGGAGGGTGACTCCTTTTTGGAGAAGCATCCATGCGGAGTTAGACTTCATCAAAGAGAATTGCATCAAAACTGTTAACAATGGGCAAACAACCCTAGTTTTGGAAGACCACTGGGTCCCGAGCTTCAGAGACCTGCAATCTATGTGCACCACCCCTATCAGCAACGACATATTCGACCTCACTGTAGATTTCCTATGAGACCTAAATGACAATTGGGAAAAGGACTTCCTCCTGAGCTACCTTTCCAATACCTATGCCAGTTGTATTATTGATCTCCTGATTCCTTCTGTGAACAAGGGAGAAGCCACATGGAGTTGGATACATAATGAAAATGGCACGTACACTACTTCCTCTGCCTAGGAGCTCATCCACGCTGACAACTAGTACCCCAAAAATAAATTTTGGTAGATCATTTGGAAGTTGTAGCTGCCCAGTAAGATCAGAGTCTTCATTTGGCTCGTCGCTCACGCGGCCATCATGACCAGTGTCAGGCGTAAGCAATGAATGTTCTCTAACTATACTATCTATCCCAAGTGTGAAGCCTATGAGGAAGACACTTTGCACGCCCTTTGGATCTGCCCTAATGCACAAGAGGTTTGGCTCAGGGTAAAAATCACTTCTCTGAGTGGCCCCCTTCATACTACTATCTAGGAATGGCTTATGCACCACTTGCAAGGGGAAGAGGAACACGCTGCCCGGTTTTCCTATGCTTGTTGGATTATTTGGAAGGCTAGAAATAACAAAGTTTTCGACGAATCCCATGTCAACACGACTAAACAACTTATTCATATCGACGACCTCTATAATAAAATCACCACTAGAAGACACGTGAAGGCCCAATCTAAGAACTACCATCCCAATGACAATTATGAAGACCTGAGCATCACTGACAATCTCAAGGTTTGATATGTTGAAGCCGTTATTAAGGGAAAAGAGGCTTCTATAGCTGTCATAGATTTGGACGAGAATAAGGCCTGGACTGGTGAGGTAGCTATATACACACTTGTCGAATATGTTACTGAAGCTGAGCTGCGTGCGATTGAGTTGGTAGTGAAGTCTGATTTGGCTACTGCATCTGACACTACCCTTATTGTTACTGATAGTAATAGAGCTTTGAACGCTATTGAAGGACACCCAAGAAATTTCCCAGCTTTCAACACCTGGATTCGATCCGTTGAAGACAATATTAAGAAAAATCTGAGTATACAGATTGTTCACCAACCAAGAAGGCATAATACTTTGGCTGATGCTCTAGCCAAACACCACCTAAAACATTTCAAGGATGGTTGTACCTATACGAACCCTCCACTCGACCTTGTGGGTCTCCCTATCCCTTTCCCATTATGTAATGGTAGGAGTCCTACCGAATTTCTTTTCATAGTTGATAATGTATTAAACCTTCGCTTAATGCCTGCAAGAGGAGAGCGGGTTGAATAAGATGGTCTCATGACTTCCCTAAAAAAAATGAAAACATCATTTAAATCAATATCAACGGTTAGTACATTTAGACCTCTGGAACTCATACATATAAATTTACCTGGACCTATAAGAACACAATCTATAGGTGGAAAAAAATATAAATTTGCAATTGTTGATGACTACAGTAGATATATTTGGGTGCATTTTCTTTCTGGAAAAGATGATACTATTGGAATATTTGTTTATTTTTGCTCAAAAATTAAAAATCAACTTCAAAAAATAATTAGCACCACTTGGAGTGATCACGAGGAAGAATTTGAAGATCACGCGGTTGAAGATTTTTTTCTCATCTAAAGGTGTTACTCATAATTTTTCTTATCCTCGCACTCCACAATAAAATGGTGTAGTTGAAAGGAAAAATCACTCCTTGCAAGACATGGCTAGAAGCATTCTATTAGAGCATGACACATCTAAAATATTTTGGACTAAAGTTGTTAATTTTGCATGTTTTGTTCATGATATAATCTCAATTCTCAATTCTTCCATAACTTAGAAGGACTCCTTATGAAATACTCTTTTCTAAGAAGCCAAGAGTGGACTACTTTCACACCTTTGGAACTTCATGCTATATTTTAAACACCAAAGATGGTAGAGATAAATTTGTTTCAAAATCACAAAAATGGTTATTCTTAGGTTACTCAACCTCAAGTAAGACCTATAGAAATTTTACTACTGCCTCTAAGAAACTTGAAGAATCATTTCATTTAACATTTCATGAAAATCCATCATACAATGAAATAGAAAATGATCTTCCACCATTAATTGAAGATTTAACAATATCACCTAAAGAATAAAACAATGCTGAAAGTAAAAATCAAAATGAAGAATAACATCAAACCATTCCAACAATAATAAAATACCATTCACAAGGTCAAATAATCGGTGATCCTTTTGATAAAGTAAAAATTAGATCTTCTTTAGAGATGTATCTAACACCACTTTTGTATCCATAATTGAACCAAAAAAGGTTGATGAAGCTCTTAAAGATTATTATTGAATAATTTCCATGCAATAAGAACTAAATCAATTCCCTAAGAATGATGTATGGGATTTGGTTCCCAGACTTAAAGATAAAACTTTTATCAAAAATAAATGGGTATTTCATAAAAAGTTGAATGAAGTCAGAGAAGTTGTTAGAAACAAAGCTACATTGGTTGCTCAATGGTATAATCAATAAGAAGGGATTGACCTTGATGATACCTATGTGCCTTTAGTACGACTTGAATCAATTCATATGTTATTAACCGTAGTTGCACATAAAAATATCAAACTCTTTTAAATGGATGTCAAAAATGCATTTTTAAATGGAATAGTACAAGAAGAATTATATGTTCCTCAACTACCCAATTTTGAAGATTCAAAACATTTTGACCATGTATACTAATTTAAGAATCACTAATTGATAAAACAAGACCCTAGAAATTGGTATGAACGTATAAAACTTTATCTTTTTGAAAATGACTTCTATATGGGCAAATACAATATTTATAAAAAAGTAAGAATCATATTTTCTCATCATTCAAATTTATGTTGATTATATTATCTTTGGTTCTTCAAATGAATCGTTTTTCACACAATTTAGTGACATTATGAAAAGTGAATTTGAAATCTCATGGGTGATTTAACATTTTCCTTGGATTTTAAAATCAAACAAACTCCTCCTGGTATATTTCTAAACCAAGAAAAATATCCAAAAGAACTATTAAAACATTTTAACATGGAAATCTGGAAGTATGATTCCACTCCAATGGGAACCTCTGCCAAATTGACAAAGATGAGGTCGGTGAACCCATTGACTACTCTTTATATAGAGGGATGATATGCAGTCTATTAGAGTTAAATACATCTTGAGCAGATAGTATGTTTGCCTTTGGTTGATGTGCATGATTTCAATCAAAGGCTATGATTCTCATATGGTTGTGGTCAAAAGAATCAAACAATATATAGTGATTATGAGTCTTTTGTATCTACAAAATTAACCATTTGTCCTTAAGGCTTATACGGATATCGACTATGTTGGTTGTTGCCTTGATTGTAGAAGTACTAGTGGTTCTTGTTTCTTGCTTGGAAACTCGCTTGTGTCTTGGTTTTTAAGATATAAAATATTGTTGCATTATCTACCACCAAAGCACAGTATATGGTAGTTGGATCATGCTTTGTACACATTTTATGGATGCAACAAGCCTTAAATGATTATGGATTTTCATTATCTTTAACCCCAATTGTATTTGATAATGCAAGTGCCATCAATTTAGCTCATAATCCTATTTTGCAAATTCATGCTAAACATATTGAATTTCGACATCAGTTTCTTTGTGATCATATTGCTAAAAGTAACATATGTCTTCATATGTTGATACTGAAAATCAATTAGCTGACATTTTCATAAAACCCCTTGCTTTAGAACAATTTATAGAAACTAGGGACACATTAAGCATTGTTCCTCTTGAAGATGTGTATTCTAATATCTTTGCACAATGATTTTATATTTCTTACACTATTAGTATCACACGTTTAATGTTTATTTAAAATGTTATAATGTCATGAGCAAGAATTCTCAGTCAAGCTCACTCATTATTCATTACATAATATTGCTAAAAAAAACTTCTAGTTGACAAGCATATGGACCAAGCATTATCTCCGTCAAAAAAATTTTGTACTGATAGTCTCTCGGTGGAACACTCAATCAATTGTAACATACTGAATCTTAGATGTAATCTCCATGTAACCCTTTTCCCAAGTTTCCATTCCTTTCTATCTTTTTTGGTCTTAATGTTTAAATTGTGGAATTATAGTGGTTTGGTGAATATTCGTTCAATAATTATACCAATGGAAGGGTTTATGCACAAATACCTCAGTGAAAGCTTATTTAAGGATCTATAATGCAAAATCACCACTTAAGTGGGATAATGGTAAATAAATTTGTGCCAGAAGTGTAAGGCCACAAACCTTGCTTAATGTATTGAACAAGCTTAATTACCATAAGAAAGTGATATAAACCTTAATATAACTTTGTGATGTATTTTGAAATAATAAAATGATCCTAAGTTTCAAATT
This sequence comes from Alisma plantago-aquatica, assembly GCA_963693085.1. Taxonomy (NCBI): domain Eukaryota; kingdom Viridiplantae; phylum Streptophyta; class Magnoliopsida; order Alismatales; family Alismataceae; genus Alisma; species Alisma plantago-aquatica. Next base: position 153,459,184 of record OY856411.1, read on the forward strand.
TGGTTCAATTTGGATGTTGGTTGTGCAAGTTATGCAGTTTTAAGTACATTCTGGATTTTTATGCAATTTACCCAATTGGGAGGTTTTAAAAATTATCACATGAATTATAATACTTATATATTCCCTTACCATTCTTAAGATTTTGAACCATGGGGAACCTAGTTGCACCTTGGTTTGAAGGTGTTTCTCTCCAAGGGCATTTTAGGGATTACACTCTTTATAAATGAGCTTATCTTGAAAAGCTATCAACCAATGGGGTTATTTCTTTGATTGAAGAAATGTGGGGATGGCGTAGAAGTATTAAATGGATTTTAGAACTGACATTTGATATTCAAGAAGCCTCTATGAGCTATCCTCTTGCATGGCCATGAAGCCCTAGGCTAAGGATACATGGAAAGTCCCATAGACACTCATGCTTGATTCCTTCTTTATAAAGCCATATCTACCCATTCCCACCTCCCAATTAGAAAAATCTTACTCTCCTTCTCTTTCCTACATCTTAGAGAATTGTTCCTACTCTCTTTGGCCATGAAAATTATGTCCCAGGGTAAAAGAGGGTGCTTACCTTGGTGAAGAAGGCTCCTAGGGTTCTAAATTTGCTCTATTTAGGGTTTCTAAAGCACCTCCTTGGTGATTTCGACAAAAAACTAGTAATTTCCCTCCTTTCCTTCCCTATTTTCATGTTTTAGTCTTCCTCCCACCTTATTATAGTTAGGAACCATGACCTTCAGTGGTGAAACCCCACCTAGAGCCCTAAAACACCTCATCTCCATGTTCTTTTGCTAGGGTTTTTCACTTCTAAAGTGGAGAAGGTACATCTTACTCAAGATTGAAGATTTGTTGGGGAAACCAACCTCTATACCTCAAGAAACTTTTTACTTGAACCTATCCACCTTCCTAGAGGCGAATTTTATAACCCCCTTCTCATATATTGATTACTACATGCTTAAAACTCATGCTTTTATGTTTAAAATTGATTATCTCCATCTCTATTTACCATGTTCTTCTAGGGTTTTGGTTGCTTGCTATTTTACCTTCTCTATAAGATCTAGTTTGGTTACCTATGATCTTCAACCCTGATCTTGGGTCAAATGGTGCTCTCTCTTTCTCTCTTCCTCTCTCTCGCAAGGATTTCTGACTGGTCACTTCTTGATTGGTTCAAATTCAAAAATTCATATCTTTTAAACCACTTATCCAAATTTGACAAATAAATATGTCTTGGAATCAGAAAATTAATCTCTATCTAATAGAAATGCTTTTCGAGGTCTGTTTCAAGGTTTGACGAAGGGTGATTTTTGGAAAATGAATTTAATGCATAAAATCCATAAAAATCATCTTAATCATCATAACTCCAAAATTAACATTAAAATATGTTTTCTTGATTAGGAGAACCTAACAGGTTCATTGGTGAGGTTTTTAGAATCTAAATCCGATTTTTGCTAAAATTTCTAAAATTAGGGTTTTGACACATTAATGTGCATTATGTACCCTAATACATGTTAATACATTGAAAATAGGCAAAAAGGAACTTGGACTCAATTAAAGTGGTGAAAGTTAGTAATGGATATCAGTAAGAGAGGTATGTGCATTCCTTACACCCTATGTTGGGATAATTCCAACCAAACCCTATTTTTCCCTAATGAGGCTTTAGTGAAACCTATTCCCTCTAATCATGACTCTTTTGGTAAATTGCCTCAAAATTTATAATGGTATTCTTTTTTCTTGGGTCTTGTACCCCACTGCCGTGTTCTGATTGATATGATGCTTTTACTTGCCATGATTTATTTTCTAGAATTTTGATTTTATAGACTATTTAGCTATAGTAGTGGTACTTACATACAACCACCCATAGATATTAATTCTCCCTTGGGAATGTCTTATTCTCCCCCATAAAAATATGTGTAGGTGACCGAGAATGTATTAGTTCTCCCCTCACCTATAGGTTGAGGTTCAGTAGGTGCCTCAACCCTACTTAGTTAATGTAGTCAATATTAATCATCCATGCAAATCTTTTATTGTTTTTCTTGATATGGAAAGCATCTATCTAATTATTCCTCTTCATCTTATGATGAAAACTTGGCCTTTACTTGCATGTTATTTCCTTATATTTTATTCTTGTTCATTATTTGACACATACCTTGTTTTTCTCTCTCTCTTGTTGGGTGATTTTCCAACCACCCAGGTTTAGATAAAGGTTTTGAACATGATCAAGAAGAACATAACTTCTAACATGGACCTAGCTTTTAAAGATATTGCTTGAAGACATATTTGAAGTAGTTTAGACTAACCCTCTTCTTAGATCCTTATGTTGTATCATACATGTAAACCCTTATCAAATATTATGATGTACTTTTGTAATCTTTAGTGAAAATTTAATATAGTCATTTGTTTAATTCTGTTGCTACACTTTGGTTGTTTTGAATACCATTTATTGAAATTTGAAAATTTTACACCTATTCCAACATACCTTTGAGTGTGTTCTGAATGGATATTTTATTCTTCAAATTTTTAGTAGGGAGTGGATCTCCTCTCGGGTCCCATTCCTTATAGAATGGTATCAGAGCCCATGGTAGTTGGAATCTGACTATTTCAATTTTGTCTCCCTAGTTAGAACCCTTGCCTCATATAGTTCCTCTTTAAATGACATGTTTGTCCTAGAATTGATCTATGCTACACATGAAATGATGAAAGATTGATTTAGGATCATAAGAGTTTCAGACTAGAAACATGTTTAGTTAACCGTAATGTGATGAGCCTATTAGGTAGCTCTTAGGGCATAGGTTGAAAGAAAAGGTGTCTAGAAAGGATTAGGGTTTGGGGGCTAGCAAGATTTTCCTCTGTTCCACTACCTTGGTTTATGAGGACTCCTAGATCCATATGATACTTGCTGGCCTGAGTTGATACTGACTGTGCAAAATAGCTTGCCTATAGACAGTAGTAGCCTTAGGCACCTAAGTTGGATAATCCTAAGAACCTAATATGTTGACCTTGTCTTTCAGGTGTAATGAATTGCTTGAGGATGGATACCCAATATAGTTCTCTTATGTCCCATAGAACTGTATGTTTGGATAGTCTATTCCTGATAACCTAGACTTTGATGTTTGGTATTTAGTAAGCAATCAGAGTGCACAGTGGAAGCATGATGGATCTTGTACATGGCTTAGTTAGACTCACCCTTTTACCTCTGATTAGTTTGGCTTCGTAGGTCAATCCTTTTTAAGGGGTGGAGAGTAGTTGGTTTGATGATGTTTGGGTAGTTAGATTTCAAGGAAAAAATCCTTTATAAGGAGATGGAGTCTTGTAACATACTGAAATCTAGCTACACTGCCTCTAGAAACCCTACTCCATGATTAGGAGGATAATTTGCTTGGATCCTTAGTTTTGACCAAACAAGTCATAGTTATAACTTGACATGCATGTTTATTTACTAATGAACATATAATGGTCATATAATGAATAGTTCACATGTTTGAGCCCTAATGAATATCTAATGCACATAACTTGAGTAACTCACATATATACACATGAGGCTAAACATTTCTTGAACTAATAAACCTTAATGAAATGATGAACAAGATAATTGTAACCAAATCTTGTATTTCATGTATACTAAGAATGTATAGATGAAGAACAATGATCATATTGACCTAAACCCTAAGTTATAATCATATAACTTTAACCTATACATCCTTGATGAAATTCTTGATACATTCATGACATTAGGTGTCATAATCAGATAGCACACTTTAATACACATAAATGATATATAATCACCTAATCATAAATTAATAAGGTCATCGATATTAAATGCATATCACCTTCTTCTCTAATACACACCTAATTAATCACCTAATCATTACTTAGTATGTGAATCAAATCATTAATATGTAATATGTCCCACCTTGATCACTAAAGTACATATAATGACTTCAATATGGATAATAAGTAATTGATTCACATAAATGTGCATAATCAATAATAACAAGTGAATAAATATGAGAAAATGATTAATGATGACATCAATGTAAAAAAAGTTAATGTGATAATATTTAATATAGATATAAGTAGTTAATGTGACATTATTTGGATTAATTTTAACAAGTTGGATAAAATGTCTTAGTTCGTTCACAACAATTTGTTACAATACAATATGTTGATAACAAAGACTAAATCCAAATAACTAAGGATCATAATCAAGTATGTTGAGATAAGCGAGTAAACCCTAATTGTGTTAAAACTCTTAATGAGATAAATAAGAAATATATAGGACTTTGTGTATAAATTATAACTCCTTTGGCAACAAAGTAAATATAACACGACATAATTATAAGAATAATAAGATTGATATAATATCATAAAGAATATAATATTAATAGGTCTAAAATGTTAATTGTGTTATATCTAATAAAAAGAAATCTTAATTGTGAACCCTTAGTGATCCATGAGAACCTGACCTATGTGGAGTTGCTTTAGAAAATTTTGAACTCCCAAGTTAAATAGTTGAAAAATAAGGAGTTTGAGTTAGTGAAAGTTTTGGAGGACGTTTTATGGCAAAAACCTGGGAGTTTAGTGTTGGGATGTTGCATACTCACCCTTCTCTTTTTTTTTGAGATTTTGGGGATGAAATCCTTTTTAAGGGGTGAAGTGTTGTAACATATTGAATCTTAGATGTAATCTCCATGTAACCCTTTTTCCCAAGTTTCCTTTCCTTTCTATCTTTTTTGGCCTTGATGTTTAAATTGTGGAATTTATAGTGGTTTGGTGAATACTTGTTCAATAATTATACCAAATGGAAGGGCTTCTGCACAAATACCTCAGTGAAAGCTTATTTAATGATCTAAAATGCAAAATCACCACTTGAGTGGAACAATGGTAAATAAATTTGTGCCAGAATTGTAAGGTCGTGAACCTTGCTTAATGTATTAAATAAGCTTAATTACCATAATTAAGTTCTCTAAACCTTAATATAACTTTTTTATGAGTTTTCAAATCATAAAATGAGCCTAACTTTCAAATTTTGTTCAATTTGGATGTTGTTTGTGCAAGTTATGCAATTTTAGGTACATTTTGGACTTTTATGCAGTTTACCCAATTGGGACGTTTTTTTTTGCAAATTATAGCATGTATTATAATCCTTATATATTCTCTTACCATTATTTAGATTTTGAACCAAGTGTAACCTAGTTGCACCTTGGTTGGAAGGTGTTTCTCTCCAAGGGCATTTTAGGGATTACCCTCTTTATAAATGTGCTTATCTTTAAAAGCTATCAACCAATTGGGTTATTTATTTGATTGGAGGACAGTGGGGATGGCCTATAAGTCTCCATGGTCTTTTAGAATCGACATTTGATATTCAAGAAGCCTATATGAGATGTCCTCTTGCATGGCCATGAAGCCCTATGCTAAGGACACATGGAAAGTCCCATAAACACCTCATGCTTGACCCCTTCTTTATAAAGCCATATCTACCCCTTCCCACCTCCCAATTAGAAAACTCTTTCTCTCCTTCTCTTTCCTCCAGATTATATCATCGTTCGTACTCTATTTGGCCATGTTGGTGTTGTACCAAGGTAAAAGAGGTGCTTACCTTGGTGAAGAAGGCTCCTAGGGTTCTGAATTTGCTCTATTTAGGATTTCTAAAGCTCCTTCTTGGTGATTTCGACCAAAACTAGTAAGTTCCCTCCTTTATTTCCCTATTTTTATGCTATTCTTCTTCCTCCCACCTTCTTCCAGGTTAGAACCATGACCTTACATGGTGAAACCCCACCTAGAGCCCTTAAACACCTCATCTCCATGTTCTTTTGCTAGGGGTTTTCACCTCTAAAGTAGAGAAGATACTTCTTACTCGAGATAGGAACTTTTTTGGGGAAACCAACCTCTATACCTCAGGGACCTTTATTCTTGAACCTTTCCACCTTCCTATAGGTTAGTTTTATAACTCCCTTCTTATATATAGCTTACTACATGCTTAAAACTCATGCTTCTATGTTTAAAACCGATGATCTCCATCTCTATTTACCATGTTCTTCTAGGATTTTGGTTTCTTGCTATTTTACCTTCTCTAGAAGATCTAGTTTGGCTACTTATTCCTCTCCAACCCTGATATTAGGTAAAATGGTGTTCTCTCTCTCTCTCTCTCTCTCTCTTTCTTTCTTTCTTCCTCTCTCTCACGAGGATTTATGACTTGTCATTTCCTTATTGGTTCAAATTGAAAAATTCATATCTTTTAATCTGCTTATCCAAATTTGACAAATAAACATGTTTTCGAATCCAAAAATTAATATATATCTAATCAAAATTCTTTTGAGGTCTTATTTCAAGGTTTCATGAAGGTTGATTTTTGGAAAATGAATTTAATGCATAAATTCCAAGAAAATTACATCTTAATCATCATACCTCCAAAATTAACATAAAAATATGTTTTCTTGATCAAAAGAACCTAATAAGTTTATTGATGTGGTTTTTAGAATATAAGTCTGGGTATTGCTAAACAGTTCTAAAATTAGGATTTCACACATTAATGTGTTGTGTACTCTAATACATGTCAATACATTGAAAATAGGCAAAGAGGAACTTGGACTCAATTAAAGTGGTGAAAGTTAGTAATTCATATCAGTAAAAGAGGTATGTGCATTCCTTACACACTATGTTGGGATAATTGCAACCAAAACTTATATTTCCCTAATGATTCTTAATTGAACCCTATTCCCTCTATTCATGATTCCTTTATAAAATTGCCTCAAAAATTGTAATGATATTCTTTTTTCTTGGGTCTTGTACCCCACTACCATGTTATAATTGATATGATGCTTTTACTTTCCATGATTTCTTTTCTCGAATGTTGATTTTATGGACTATTTATTTATAGTAGTGGTACTTATGTACAACCACCCGTAGATAGGGCATCTATTAATTTGCCCTAGGGAGTATCTTATTCTCTCCCATAAAAATATGTGTAGGTGACTGGGAATGTATTAATTATCCCCTCACCTATAGGTTGAGGTACGATAGGTTCCTCAACCCTACATATTTAATGTAGTCAATATTAATCATCCATGAAAATATTTTAATGTTTTTCTTGATATAGCAAGCATCTATCTAATATGCCTCATACTCTTGTTCTCTTCATCTTATGATGAAATCTAAGCCATTACTTTAGTGTTATTCCTTACCTTTTGTTCTTGTTCATTATTTGACACATACCTTGTTTTTCTCTCTCTTTCTAGGTGATTTTCCAACTGCCCAGGTTTAGATCAAGGTATAGAATATGATCAAGGAGAGCATAGCTTTTAACATGGACCTATCTCTTGGAGATGTTTCTTGGAGACAAATTTGAAGTAGTTTAGACTTCCCTCTACTTAGATGCTTATATTTTATCATACATGTAAACCCTTATGGGATATTACGATGTACTTTTGTAATCTTTGATGAAAATTTAATATAGTCATTTGTTTAATTCCACTACTACACTTTGGTTGTTTTGAACATCATTTATTGAAACTTGAAAATTTTACACCTACTCCAGCATACCTTTGACTATGTTTGGAATAGGTGTTTTATTCTTCAAATTTTAGTAAAGGGTGGATCTCCTTCAGGTCCCACTCCTTACATCATGGTATGCATTTTTGTCAACAACATTCCAGTCAGTCTCCTGGTCAAATAAATTTTGGACTCAAACAACCTCAGTTGACAAAATTCTCAATCGAGTGAAAATTTGAACGTTGGCGATTTCGACCAAACTAGCCATTTTTTTATCATTGGTATATGACTATTGGGATGGTCGGTTGACAAAGTCATCGATCGATAAGGATTATATTTTTTTATAAATAAATACCAATTTGTCCATTCTTCTCATAACTCATTGAGCAAACTAATGTAGCATCCCTTCAGCACTCCACAGAGAATTCCTTTAGTAAATTGTATTCTCCATCTTCACCACATCTTCTACCACTTAATTCTTAATCCACTACATCTTCACTTCATGATCTTTGGGTTATCATTTGTTTTTTCAAAGTAGACATCCTAGAAATGCTAGAAATAGATAATGTCCAATATGCTCAATTTGTAGATCTCACATTCGACAACCCTCTCAACAAACTTTCTAACCAGCAAGAAGGAGAAGTAAGCCTTAGTCTTGCTAAAAGAACCATAATTGTCTCCAATTCTTCTCCTCAAGACCAAATGTACCTATTATGCTACTTCTCAGAACCCAAAATCTAGGATAGTCAATCTCATCCTTAGCCATAATATGCTTCCTTGAGCAAACAAAACTAAAATCCCTTATAGGATGCTTCTTATATTTGCAATTCTTAAATGTATTTATATCAACTTTATTTGCATTATTCTTTCAAATATGGTTGATTTCTCTGGTAGCCCACCCTATGCCAATTTTGGTTGCTAAATCATTGAGGATGTCATTGGTAAATACTTAGTTGACTTAGACTATACCCTGATCGACGTACTCAAAGAATAACCCAAAAATAGTTATCAAAATGGGCATTGACTTTGGGCACAAACGGGCTAGAATTGAAGAGGGTACATCCCAAGAAGATATACTCCACCTTCTTATCCTCCCACTAGTTATCTATGGACACTCTATCAAATGATGTTTCCTACTTTAAAGGAGTGGCCTATAAATTCAAAGGCATTTTGATTGCCACCACCATGCTATGACATATCTTAACCAAAATATTCAAGCCTTAACTCCAAACACCCCTAATAACTATCCCTACAACTCATACCTTGGGAGTTTATATCCTTTTAACCCATCCATCAAGTATTCACATGTTCCACCTCCACCATCAACTGATCTAGGACATACCAATTCTCCACCATAGAGATTCAAGGCATCGCTGCCCATTTCTATTTTGATAGAACACCTACTTTCCTTGAGGCATATGCTCTTGCAAAGAGTGGTGCACTAGATTGGGGAACTCTTATGCAATACTATGGCACTCAATCATTGTATGGGAAACAATTGGAGGTGTATGTGATTCATAATCGTTCAAGTGACATATTGTCTTATGTAATCATTTGTCCATCTTTATGTATTTCTTTTGAGTAAGAAGCTATATAATAGTTTTCTTTTATAAATAAATTGAGCTTTCTTATCTTCTTTTTCATGACTATATTATTGTAACTAAATTTGACATATTTTTAAGCATCATATTAAGGGGGAGTATTCAAATAAGGATTATTCATCTTAGTTTATTATTCTTTGACTTTTTGATAAGACAAAGGGGGAGAAATAATTCAAAAGCAAAACTAAATTCCCTGAGTTTTTATGGTTTTGATTGAGTTTTGAGTTGTTATGATTTTATGTGAGACACATTGCCATAAATTATTGTTGCACTTAAATTTGAGATTTCAATGATATGTTCCATATATCTCTAATATAAATATGCACACATTTTAAGACACCCAAGGAAAATCTCACCAATGTATGAAAATTTCAAATTAAGTTATTACTTATAAATAAAAATGTTTTTCATCTTCAAAAAGGGGTAGATTGTTGGCTAAATTATATATTATCTTATCTTCTCTTTTAATGATGAAAGACATTTCTTATTTTTGGATTTAACATACTATCTAAGTGTTCTAGGTATCAAGCAAATCTTGGGAAAGATTAATCTAGATTGGAGCATCAAATGTTGGAATTTTTGTTCATATGTGCTTATTTATAGTACAAATGAATAAGTATTTAGAACTCATGTAAAATAAAGCTATGGACCAACCCCACCTATCTCAAACCTATTCATATGTCAAAATGTAGTGTCTAGGATATGTAGGTCTTATTAGAAAAATCATTAGAAAGGTTTTTCTAAAATTTACACATCTATTTATAGGGATTTTTCTTGATCGAAGAGCTTGTCAATCGAGACACTCTTAGTCGAAGAATTTATCAACCAAAACACCCCTCAGTAGAGAATCAAACAACTAGATAAACTTTTATAATACAGTGAGTACTGAGTTAGTCTTGATTGAGGTTTTCATCAAATGAAACACATTTTCTCTAAGAATTAGTCGATTGATAAAAGACTGTTATACATTATTGGCCAAGAAGATAGATTGACACATAGACGTTAGAAGAATTTTGTAGATTTAGGTCAATCTTGGTCGAACAAATTTTTGACTGAGACAGTTCTGATTGAACTATTTGTCGACTGAAAATGATTTTGGAATGTTAGTATATTAATGACCAAATTACCCATATAACTTAATCCTAATGGATAATTTTGGATCTAGAACACTCTAGTTCTCCCCAAAATTTCTCTAGACACTTGTAAACATCTCCTATAAATAGGAGTAGTCTTACAACATCTAATATACAATTTGCACACTTGAGTACACTATACTTTAAGCATTTTTAGCTATAGCATCATACTTGTAATCGTCTAGAACTCCTATTTTCATGTCCTACCCATAGCTTTCTAATACTACCACTCATCATTGACTTATCCTTTGTACTTTGGTCCATAATCTTGATATAGGACATTATTGGAGCTAAATTTTAGTATTCTCTTTGACAATCTCCGTTGTGTGTTCTTGTACTACAGTTGGACTGCTCCAAGGAAAGGAGGTTGTCTAGGACCTCACAAAAGAAGGAGTCTTCTCATACATGATCTTCCAAGTCTATCAAAGAAAAGGTTATTCGATTCTCTTCCATATCCATGAAAGAAGAGGTGGATCAGTGTTCTTCTGTGTCCATGAACAAAGAGATTAAGTAGGTTCCCTTATGTGGTTGGTAAAGAAGAGGGTAAAAATGCAACAATAGTATTTTGTAATTTTCCCTTACATATAAATAATAAATTGATTGTTGCATATTCTAGTTGGAAACAACTAGGTAGTATACTGACATCTTACCTAAAACCACTCTAAATGTTGTCTGTTGTGGTTGCTTTCTTTTCACTTCTTTTTAAGAGCAAAGTTATTTTATTTGATTAAAATTTTGTATGAGCTCCATTCACCCTCTCTAGATCTTTCATATAACTTACAGAAAATTAAATGAAAAGACCTTGGTGAGAGAAATCTTGGGGTAAATATGTAACAGAAAGTGAATTACATTGAAAGAGATGTAATATCCATGCATCTAAGGTATATGTAAAGAGTGGGACCCAAATGGGGATCCACTCAAATGGTATAATATGATATGCCATGTAATTATAAAGCACCAGAAACAAAACTATTACAAAGTTACATGATTATTCTTTTACAATTGTTCATCACCATAAAAGGTGGTATAGCAAGGTAAAAAGGTATACATCTAATAAACCTAATCATGTACAAGACTTGTTGCAGAGGGCAACCAGGCCATTCTAGGCTATCCTTAGGTCCAAAACCATGTATATGATCTTCGTGCATCCTTGTCTTCTAATTTACCCACACCTAGGCAGAAGTGAACACCACCTAAAACATAAGATACAAGTATAGGTTAGAAAAGGTTGAGCATGTACATATCATAAACACTTTGGGCATTATATTGTTAAAAGTGCAAAAAGAGATGTTCTCGAAAAGGAGGAGGTATTCACAGTTAGGTAATTTTGAAAGAAATATAACAAGAGAAATGAGGCATATTAAAATTTAAATTACAAGTATGATGATAAGAGTGTCTCTCCAATACAGTCAATCACAATTCCATTTTAAAACAATAAACATTTGCATGCAAAACAATGTAGACTAAATATACCTAAAATATGGCCATAACACCATGGGATCATGGAATAAAAGAAATAAGGGTGGAAACGCACACCCTGAGCAGAATACGCACGCTCTATATAAGTATGGTTGTACATAAGTACTGCTTTCCTAGATATTCTAGTCAAACATGTAGCAAGCATAGAATAGAGAGGCAATACTATCATCTCAGACAATTACACATAAAAAGGCTATCATAGCAGGCCCATTATATAGAGTAATTGAATAATTACATGAATTTAAATGAACTCAAATAAGGGAAATATGAATGTCCAACAATTGAGTTTCAAGTAGAATGATATTCAAGAGATGCCTCATTAAAAGTATTAGGTTTAAGTCAAATAATACCCAAAATAAAATAGAGGATGTACATACCTTATGATTAGACCTATGTATTTAGTAACATTCTCTAATTTCAGAGTCTGAGTATTCACCACCGAATCAAAATATTTAATCATTGAATTAATATGTATTCTATTGAATTCATTATATATATAGAAAATGACCCTACTGTAAATTGGAAATCTTATCCTGAAACCTATCCCATCAAATTAATCATACTTTTCTGATTTCAAAAATGTATATATATGTATTATTTTGACCATCCCATATTTACTTATGAATTTCACAAGAGTATGTAATTCCTGATTATATGTGAAAATCAATTGTGAATTGACAACTTTGCCCTTGAACGAAATTGGAAATTAAAACACAAAACTATAAAAAAATCAAAACATGGGGTTGCAGGATCAATAGAGTCAAACAGAACCAAAATCCCTATAATGCACTCATGGGCGCGATAGTAACATTATAGGCACCATGGGTGTGACAGTAACATTATAGGAACCATGGGCGAGACAGAGCTTTGGCCCCAGGGATTCATCTCCCTATGTCTCGTGCCATTAGCCTCCTACTGGAGCTCAAAGAAATGAAGGAAGCACTAGAGTAGGAACATATTGAGCATGGGAATCCTTCAGACATGCTCTTCTTCATCGTGATGGAGGCAAGGTGCCTTTGTTTAGGACTCAGGTTACCGGAAGAGCAGGAAAAATACAACCCAT